>PVHP010002500.1:37674-89130 GCA_004024765.1 Zapus hudsonius
TATATATATATATATATATATATATATATATATATATATATATATATATATATATATATATATATATAATGTCCAGTAAGTTTCAAAGAGAAAATGAACAAATATGATTATCACTCTATTTTATTTCTATCTGCTCAAGAATGGGACTCCTCCCTTCTTGTCACATGGCAGTGTGTGGTTTCTCCCAGGGCACCTGGGAACCATGCATAGAAGACAGACAGTTTCATGAGGAGGGTGAAGAGTACCAGACACAGTGTCTCCACATATAACCATAGTTTCCCCTCATCTTCAAAATTTAGGTCATATGCCTTGCTGTGAAATGTAATTGCAATTTGAACAATACTGGTCACATCCAAGAACTCCTATAGGGACTGGAGAGATGGCTCAAATTTTAAGGCATTTGCCTGCAAGGCCTCATGGCCAGGTTCGACTCCCCAGTACCCACATAAAGCTAGATGCAGAAAGGGTAGCATGCATCTGAGTTTGTTTGCAGCACCCTGGTATGTCCATTCTCTATACCTCTCTCTGTTTCCAAATAAATAAAAATATTTTAAAAATAACTCACTGTTAGAGAAGCCTCTTCTTGTTTACTCAGCTGATTTGATCTAAACTCATGGAACCCAATTTGTTTCTCAAGAAGGCAACTTGGACTGCTTGTGACTCTTAATGATTATGATGCATAAATAATGACCCCCCGGGAGCCCAGAACCACTGAATGCAACCTTATATGCACAATGATACTTTGCACTTGTGATTATATTATGGGCCTTGTGATGAAAAGATCATTGTATCAGTGAGTTCAATATCTCAGGAGTCTCCACAAGAGGAAAGAGGCAACCAGAACAGGGAAGGCTATCATGAAGGGGAAGAAACAGTCTGTATAATAATGTGCCTTGGAGATGGGAGAAAGAAACACACATGGAGAAATGCAGGAAGACACAAGAAAGCTAATACAGATACGAAAACTGAGATGGTTAACATTGATTGTCATCTTGACAGGATTGAGAACCGCCTGGGAGACAAATCTCTGGGTATTATATGTTATATAATTATTATATTATACAATTATTATATACCTTTACCTATTATATTATTATATATTATATGATTGGGATTTCTAGATAAGGGTAACTGAAGTAGGAAAGCCAATATAACTGTGGGCCCCACCATTTCATGGGCTGGGGTCCTGGATCCATAAAGAGAGAAGGGCAAGCTGAACCTCAGCTATGGAGTTCTCTGCTTCCTGACTCATTTTCCAGCGACAATCCTGTCCACCATGATGAAATATATCCATCTTTGGTACTATAAGCCAAAATAAACCCTTCTTTCCCTAAGTTGCTTCCATACTTAATGGGTCTTGCATATTCCATCAGACAATTTATTTTAGATTTCTCAGCTCCAGTAATGTGATCGATTTGTGTGGCTTTAATTCCTCATGTTTCATAAAGTTGGTTGTGCCTTGTTACAGCAACAACTATTGAAGAGGTACTACTGATAGAAAATGGTTGCTGGGGAAGATAAAGTCATGATCTTCAGGGGTGTCACCACTGGTATAATGCCCATATTCAATTAAGCAACCTCTGATCCATGCTCATGAAAGCAACGATTTAAATCTCCAGTGTCCACTTTAAAATGGGCTGAAACTAGAAAAATAAATACTGCCTGGAAATCAATATTTTCACTAGTTCTGGTGGGCATATTTAATATTAGAGGCTTAATGCCAGTCTAGTGAACTTACGATGGTCAGTCTTAGGGGTCCCAATAGGGCAGAATGCTTCCTTGGACCAGAATTCTCCTGGGGTATAGTAACTGTCACTCCCTCCCTCCCCCAAATTATTCATCTACTTTCAGACTCAACTGGGACATAGAGTGGAGAAGGCAAAGATAAATGCCAAATTGCTGCTCTAAGTTCAGTCAAAGAAAGGTTTATTCATTGAAAAAAAACCTAAGATTGGTTTGTGGCAACACAGAAGGTTGCTTGTAGAGGACTCCATTCAGAACAACGAGTATATCAACTAAAATCTAGTTCTTGACAATTCATGCCAAAAGAAAACACTCACCATATGATGTATTTTTTATTGCCCCCACCAAAGATACTCGTGATTAATATCCATGTTGTTCAAGTTCAACTGACTTGTATTGCCCACGCTTTGGAGAAGAGTTAAGGAACTTTGAGCTTCTGAAATTCTAATTTTTGGTTTATAGGGCACAGGTAGTAACTTTGAGAATGAAAATGGACCTAGGGTATTACAGAATACAGATGCTCACAATGACAGGCGTGCCCATGGCATGAATGAAAAAAAAAATCAACAGTAATTGTTACAGCAGAAAACATTCACAGCCTCTAGCTGCTGTACTGGGGTGGGGGTGGGGGATGACTGAAAAATACAAGCACTTGTAACAGTCTCTGGGATGTCATAAGCAGGGGATAATGTCTTCTGGTCTGTGTACTTTCAGTACAATTATAACACAGATCAAGGAAAAAGCTTCACAGATAGAAAAAGAAGTAAAGAAATTTGTTTAAATAAAGATGAAAATCAAATAACAGTTTATCTGACCTCTATTTGGACCACAACTTAAAAATAGGTAGACCTTGTTAAAGAAACAATTCATTTTCATTCTGTTTTTGATCCTTACCCTATGATCTTTGAGTTTCTTTCTGTCCTTATCTCTCACTAAGAAATTCTTCTTGACTCAGTGGTCTTTCTAGGATTTGATTCAATGCAAGCAGATTAAGGAAACATAGAAGACATTAAGAGCTGACAATAAAAATTTTTAAAAAGGTTTGTGTATCCAATCTTATTAGAAAAGCAGTTTCTGGATTTAACTAAGGAATCACTGCCATCTACCCCTAGGTGCACACAACAACAACAACAATAAAAACAACCACATAAAATATTAACCCAAAGTCTTTACTCAGGTTGGTCCCCAGAGATAACCCTGAAGTAATCCCAACCCTTACTACCTAAACAAATTCAATGTTGAACAAGAAAAAACGCTCATTAGTGTGCACAAAGCAGATCCTGTGTGATTTCTGCCCTTAATAATTGACAACCTACATTATGAGACTAACAAAATAAGAAATAGGATTGGCCTCGTGCCCGGGCAGAGCATATGTCTAATTATTTTAACTGGAATGGATGAGGGGCCTTAGTTCTTTCCCAATTTTTCCACTCCACTTGGTAATATCGAACATTTCAAATTACTTTTTGTTGTTAAACTAAACAAAGAAATGTTTATAGGATTTCAAAATATTCTCAAAGGTCATGTCAAGAGCTTCCAAAACCCTTTTATCCCTAGGGTCCAATTACAATACATTGTCCTTCATTGCAGTTATGTGAGACTGTATACCTAGATACTGGAACATAGATAGAGAGGTCTGTGCCCATTCCTACAGTCTCCTATAAGATCTCAAGTGTCTTTTTTTTTTTTTTTTTTTGAACTTGAATGTATGGTTTCATGGATCCAGAAGAGGTTCTGGACATCTTTGGAAATAGGAATTCCAGGCTCAAAAATACATTTTGGTTCCCAAACAACTCCCTGAGTATGATGTGAGGGAAGATAAACTACTTTTTCAGACCACTAAGACATTTTTATTTTATTTTATTTATTCATTTTTAAGCAGAGAGAGAGATAGAGAGAGGGCACCAGGGCCACCACCTTGTGGGTCTGGCGTATGTGGGCACTGGGGAATTGAACCTGGGGCCCTAGGCACTGGAGGCAAGTAACCCCCAGTTACTTATATATAATGCCTTAACCACTAAGCCATCTCTCCAGCCCTAGACCACTAAGACATTTTGACATGGTTATAGACTGAAAAATATGCAACAGAAGAGGAGAAATGACTGATGTATCTATAGTCATTATACAATATAATATACATATAATTCTTAAGATGTACAGTAGATGATTTCATCTTTCATGTTTCAACATCTGCTTTACACTTGAATCCCAAAGGCTTCTAAGGATGCTAATTACACAACAGGACATTTAAATGATTACTCAGAAGCTGATTTTCCAAGGATTTTTACATAAAGTCCTCAAAACTTGCAAGTGACACTTTACAAGACAAAGCACCATCCTCAGGGAAAGAGTTGCCTAAATAAAGCTTCCTGTTTGAGTAGAAGAACAATGTGTCCTTGTTTGACTCTGGAACCCTGATCACCTCAGTGTCTTTAGCTGCTTTCATAATAATTACATTCTTTTGTATTTAAAACTGATTACATGTAAGAGCATTCTGATAGTTCTCTTGTTGATCTAAATCATCAATTCCTAAAAGAAATATCACGGTATGGAAACAAATGCTGAGAAGGAGATACAAAATAATCTCGAACAATTATAATGCAGAATTTTGTCTGTATGTTTCATGTTCCTTTTTTATTGTCAGTAGACAAATTATGGAACCTAGTGTAATGAATTCAGTGGATACCTGGAAAACAGTAATTTTTTTTTTAATTAATGAAGTTTAAATGGTCACTTTTTTTTTTTACAAAATAGCACTTGTAAAAATAAAGGGATGGGGGAAAATGAAGATTTCATGAGCATCTATTGTGTGCTGAATACTGTATAAAACATCCAATTGTATGTTCCTTCCCAAGTGGTGAATATCATAATCATTATTTTAATGAATAAAAAATTAAAACCAGCAGAGTCATTTTTCTCTCAACAATATTTGCCCCATAAATTTTAGGATACAAACAAAAACATCTGTCCCCAGTCTATTTTACTGTATTTCTACAATAAATTTGAGTATTACACATAAATAAAATAGCTGTGCCTCAAGTGCCTCAAGTGAAGGCGATCACATGAAAGTTCTATTTGCAGTACTATAAATAAGCATCAAATGCAATTTTACATCTAGCTGAGCACAAGCAATATGGGGAATTAGACTCAGTGTTTAGAAAGTAGCAAGAGGAAGGCAGTGAAGAAGCCACACTATGCAGAAAGAAACCACCAGGCCACTGAAGCCATTCCAACCATTTGCCATGACCCTAGGATACTATGATATGGAACATTTTTATTTTATTCTTTATTTAATTTTTTATTATCCATAATTAGATACACTTACTAAGGGAGTAATGTGTTGATATCTCCAATTCCCCTATTTCCCTCTTCCCTGTCCCCAATCAGTTGGATTTCCTCCTCTGTGGGCAGTCTGTCAGTCCATGGGGTGAGGGTTATGGATAGCCTAGGAGTCAACCCAGTTCTACCCCCCCTTTGTATGTTGTTACTGGGGGGAGTCTCTGGATATTCTCCTCCACCATGGCTCTTACAATCTTTCCGCCCCTCTTCTGCTCAGTTCCCTGAGTCATGGTGGGTGAGTATTAAGGCTGCTTTATTGTTGAGGTCTTAGGGGGCCTCTGTACTTCTGCCTTAGGTTGTGTTGAAGATCGTTGGTATCTGTCTCACTGGTTCATCCTGGGTTGACTGATAGGCTGTAGTTATGGGTCTCTTGTTCATCCCATCACTGCCTGAGGGGTTCCATGTGGATCCTCCACAGTATCTACAGTAGGTCTGGGGTGGCTAATTTCTTGCTCAGAAGACAGCTCTCAGCCTATGGCTCATTGGTAGGGTTAGAAGGGCCACAGCTCTCTCTGAGCCTTCTGAAAAATACAAACAGAATCTCCATCAGAGAGTGAGATCAATATCGGTTAATTTAAATATACATTCCTGAGTTGGATAGATTCTCTTGTTGGTAGCTTTTTGTAAATCACTTGTAAAGTGAATTTCTCTTTGGGGTCCCAAGATTTTGTTTCCCAATGTATTTTACCCTGAAGTCCCATGATGAAATATTTTTATTTTAAATTTTACTTGGACACAACTTTAGGCAATGTTTCTTGCTTTCTACCTAGCACCTAAATCTAACCCTGGACTGTGCTTTCTGTTACATTCAAGGTAACTCATCAATTTCTAAGATTTTGATATTTTTTTATTATTTTGTAGGTTTCATGGGAGGTAGAATACAACGTTTTTTTTTAAAGTAGGCTTTGTATCCATAATACCTAATCGTGATCTCTAATATTGCCAAGTTATATAAGTTGTTCAAGACATATTTAACTTCTCTCTTCCTTCATTGAATAATAAGGTTAAGAATCTAAACCCCATAGGATGCACATTGATTATGTTTCTTATCACTGTGATCAAATGACTGGGAGAAGCAAGTTCAGGGGAGGGGTTATCACACAGAATGGTCTCGGGAAATACAGCACATTACGGTTTTGATGGTATGTGAATTGGAAAGGCTCTGTCAATGGTGGTGGAACACCACATTGATTGCTTCTCACATTTGGCAGATCAGGTTGAACAGAACTGGGAGCTGGACAATGGTCCACCCCTCATGGTCTAATTCATTAGTTAAGTCCCATGTTCCAAGGGTCCCACTTCGGAGTTGGGGATCTGTCTTGGAAATATAGAAACTGACTCTAGAAACCATCTAGTCAAGAGGGGGCCAACTGAATTTCAGAGCAGAGACTGACAGAAGTGAAGTTATTTCCTGAAATCATTTAAACCAGGAGTGAATGTG
The DNA here is from genome assembly GCA_004024765.1 of Zapus hudsonius. Classification (NCBI taxonomy): domain Eukaryota; kingdom Metazoa; phylum Chordata; class Mammalia; order Rodentia; family Dipodidae; genus Zapus; species Zapus hudsonius. The sequence goes on from PVHP010002500.1 coordinate 44,198, forward strand.
CTGTTTCTGCTGACAGGCACTCATGGGACTTTTTATTGAAAAGCAACAATATATGAAGGTTTGGAATTACATGGGCAAAGGACAGGGCATATGTGAGAGGAATCATTGTTGTGTGTAAGAATAAAAAACATTGACTCCAAAAAGTCTTTTAAAGATTGTTCTAAGAGGAATGGATTTTTTAGGGGCAGGACTGATGAGTTTTACTGACCCAGAAAACACACACACACACACACACACACACACACACACACACACACACACACACCATTCACTGATATTATAACTCTGAGCCCACCTGCTGCTTTTCACATTTCTCTGGTTAACTTTAACTGGTTAACTTTAACATTGTTGTAGTTAGTTTTCTTCTTACTGGCACAAAGAACCCTACCAAAAGCAGGTTGTGGGAGGAAAGGGTTTATTTTAGCTTATAAACTAAATTGAAGGGAAGCTCTATCATAGTAATGGAAAACGATGGCATGAGCAGATGCTGGGCATCACCTCCTGGCCAATATCAGGTGGACAACAGCAGCAGGAGAGTGTACCAAACACTGGCAAGGGGAAGCTGGCAGTAAAACCCATAAGTCCTCCCCCATCAACACCTCTCCATCAAGGCCCCAATTCCAAAATTGCCATCAGATAGGGATCAAGCATTTGGAATATGCAAGTTTATGGGGGACACCGAATCAAACCACCACAGATATTCATTGCTATAAACAGTAGTTTATATGTCTTATATTTGCACACACTGTCCTAAGTCAGGAGGAACCAGTCACTGAGGAAGTAGAACAAAGAATATGTCTTAAGTTCAGTCATATCTGTCAACATCCCTCATCAATATTGATCATCTGTGATGTTCAGGGCAAAGATAAACAAAGGCAGAGGAAATCAACCTACATGATTTTAAGCAAGTATTTGATTATCAGATTAATTTCAGTGCAAGTTATAAATCAGGCATGTAGCAGGAAAAAATAAAACATCTCACAAAAATATTCTCAGAAGAGTTATCTGTAAGGTTTATAAGAAGCATTTCCACATTTTTGCCACATTTCCTTCCCAGAGTTTGTTCTCATAGTTCACCCCCACAAAACTCAACCTCACAATAGAGCACCACTAACCAACAGAGTAACAAGTAATCAAACATATGGCCTGCAGGGACCATTTCCATATTGAAACCACAGTAAGGTGACTATTCTGAAAAAAATAGTGTGCTTTTAATTGTGGCTAGCAGGCAGAGAATATATATTGTTTACATGTGCTAGAACCATAAATCTATAATTGCATCTTACTCTATGTGAAGATCATGTATGTGTGTCTGTGTGTGAGTGTGTTTATGTGTGTGTTATGTGTATATGTGTGTATGTGTGAGTGTGTGCATGTGTGTGAGTGTGTGCATGTGTGTGAGTGTGTGCATGTGTGTGAGTGTGTGCATGTGTGTATATGTGCATGTGTGTATATGTGCATGTGTGTATGTGTCTGTGTGTGTAAGGAAAATAGGACCAAGGGTCAAGTTTTCACAAGGAGAATGTCATCAAAGAATCCAAATAATATAATTAAACTTTCTGTTTGTTTTTTTAAGTCAGTGACATAAAATAGCAAATCATTTCAGTTGTATTATTTTCTTAAAATAATCAAGTTCATGAAATAATTTGGTAGTTTTTGTTCTCAAAACTGGATGCTATTAATGAAACCTAATACCTTATTTTTTTCAAATCAAAAAGAAAGTAGAAAGGGACCTAGATTGCAGATGAGTCAAAGAAGAGTGTTAGAAATAATCACTAGGTGGATACACATTCCTAAATAAAACTTCCCTGCTCTCTGCATTTCTTTCTTGTAGTTTTTCCATTATAACTTCAGATGTATGAATACATTAAAATTTTTAATTACCCAGCTGATAAGGTGTATGCACTGTGTATAACAGGATGTTTTAAAACAAGAACATGTTGTGAAATTGGCTAAACACGGATGCATTACCTTGTAATTATTGGAAAACCTCCTTCAGAACATTTTCTGCCTTCCTTATTGGGTTATAGATAGATTATTATTATGACTTCTGCTTATGAAAAATGCCTGACCTCTGGTTTCTTTAAAAAATATTTTCAAATATTCCGGTCTCTTTTCCCTCTTCCCTTGGGTATCTTCCTCTGTTGGATCCAACTCAGTGATTTAAGGCACAATTTGCTGACAAGAAATCCTGAGAACCCATTATGAAAATGAAGTCAGCAAACAACCCTTGAATGTATTCCCCAATTTGAAAAGCCTTCATTACATAGCACATTTCAGGCTGAGAATGTTAAAAATTTATCATAGTTTCAGTCATTGTAGCTTCCTCTGGAAGCTTGGCATGATAAGGAATCATTTGTAAAATGTGTATTTGGTTTGATACTCAGAAGGATGCTTGCCAGGAAATACATTTAATTAAGAATGTGGGGAAGGGAATAATTATGGTTTGTCATCGTGTATTATTATGACTTTAAAGTTCCCAAAATTATTGTTACTTTTAAGATTGGGGATTCATAACAAGGTTTGTATTTGAAACTAGAGGTAATTTCTCTTTTATCATCATATGGTTTTAATACAGGGGAATATATTATTTTGAGGGGAAGTGTGTTAGATGCATTCCTTAACTATAACTCTTTTTCTATTGTTTAAGGTATAAGAGCCTTTAGGTGCTTTTCTTAGAAACAACCTTTGTCCATTTGTTAAGACCTTGAAAATTGATGCATTACCTTCCATGAGCTTAGACAGCTTTATTTAAGTTGAACTTTCTCTAGAGATGCATAGAAATAATGAAATGCAATGCCTTTCCTGCACAGAGCCATGGACATAACTTGCAGCTCTCCCTGATGCATATGGCAAATTTGATAAGAGCAACTTCCATATTATAATGATTAATGTCGACTTTAAATAAAAATCACAAAGCAACCAGTGTCAGCAGATTCAAGAAAGCGGGGTGACCATCTCTGAGGCCAAATTCTCACTGTGTTGCACACATTTACTTAAATTTACTATTTTAGTTTTACAGAAAAAAAGTGCTCATAATAGTTTTGCAGGGAAAAAAGGTTCAGTGAAATATCCTTTTTTGCTGTGCATATAGGAGCCACACACTGCAGTATGCAGGTTAGAATTCTTAGATCATTTAACTATGCATGAATCCACTCTGTCTTTAATCCCTACACAGTGCTGTTCTCAGCAAACAGACGTTCATTTCTCTAATAAAATAGCCATCAGATGTTAGTTACACTAGGGTGTCTACCCTAACATTCAATCCAAGGTGTCCAATAAAGAAGAAAGCAGAGGTGGTTCCTTCCTCTTCTCTTTCTACTATTGCTTGATCTCAGGAGATCCTTCTTTTCTTACCCTGCCTACCATTTGTTTCTCCTCCACTTTCTCTCTCATCCTTCCTCCCCCTGTAGCATCAAAATAATCTCCCTAGTAAACCATGTCCTCCAGGTCTATCATCCTCTTATAAGGAACAAGAAGAAAGCCAATGGTCAACATGTGATAATGAGCATGGTTAGAAAATGAGGAAGAATTTTCAGTGAATGAATGACTATTTTAATTCAGGTCATCATTCATTTTTTTGCAGAAAAAAGAAGATAAATAGACATTACCTTATAAAATTCCAGAATAGTTATGCAAACCTCTCATCTTTAAGGGGGATCAGCAGTACAATTTGAAGGTTTCTGATTTCCTTTCACAATAAGGTGGCCAGTCCAGTTTGATTTTCTTCTGTAGAAAGGCCCCTCTTATATCAAAATCATTATTTAATCCTCATTGGGAACTTGCTCCAAAAATGTAAGACATGCACGTCTCTTTATTACTATTCTGAGAGATGCTGCAAACAATCTTACTTTACTCCTATAGCCAAAACTGTCTTAGAGTCATAACTACAACCTTTATGTTCGAATTATTATTTTGTCCAAAACAATGTTTGCAGCAATAAACGTATGCAATTCTTTGAATGCCTCCAGGTGTTGAGTGATACTGTTACCACTGAAGAAAGGGAGGTCATTGATTGCGTTTGATTCACAAAGAGTAAGAAGCAGTCTCTTTGGAGAAACAGTTCAAAATAACGGGACTACAAATTCACATTCAACTACTGTGATATGCTGCCACTTTTCCTTCTCTTGACAAAGAAGCTGCTTCAGGAATAAAGCAGATATAAGGGGTACAGAGACGACAAAAAGAAGCCATGTGAGGAAGAATGCATGAATGACGTTCCTATGAGCCTCGCAAACCTTCTGGACTCTCAGGGGTTGGATTGTACATTAGCTTTCTCCAGGCCAAATCTTTCCTTTTCTCTCATGCTGATTATAGATTTCAAATAACAGCACTCAGGGGTGGGAGAACAGGATCAAAAGACAGGACCACCACTGTGCACTTTCAACTGGAATGTACCCTTGGCTAATCCCATCCATGTGTGTGGCTTCTGCTTTATGCAGCTGCTGACTGGATGACACGCATTGCTTCAATGTACGATTGGATCATTACTTGAGACAGAGAATACATATTTCCATTGCTTCAAATGAATTTCCCCTAAGCCTGAGATTTATGTATTTGGGACAAAAGTTTTCTCATTGTATCATTGCTATCCCTTTAAAGTGCTGGGAGGCGAAATAGAAATACTTAGGCAAAGCTTGAGACACCAACTTTTTGAAGCTGAAAAGAGTACTTGCAGGGGGTACACTTGGGAGAATAATTCTGTAGACACTGCAATGCTAAAGGCCTTAGGTTACATATTTATTTATTTCTAACATATTTTTAATTTATTGAGAGGTAGAGAGAGAGAGAGAGAGAGAGAGAGAACAGACAGACAGACAGACAGACAGACAGACAGACCTAGAGAAAGTGAGTATGTGCGCACCAGGCCTTCTGCCACTGCTAAGGAACTCCAAACTCCTGTGCCACTTTGTGAATCTGACTGTACTTGGCTACTGAGGAATCGAACCTGGGCCTTTAGACTTTGCTAAGCTATCTGGCAAGCCTGGAGGTTATATATTTCTTAAACCAGGATGGTTTGTGTTTGAATTAATTATGAGGAAGAGATAGTATGATAAACAAAAAAAATAAACTCATGATGCAATTAACTGTAAAACTGTGGTATGAGGATTAAAAAGAAAACATCAAAGGGCCTTGTTGAACAAAATATGTAGCTTAATGCATGATATCCATAGGGTATTTTTCATTGTCTGGCATCTGGATCCTCCAGGGGTTCCTTAGCCTGAAAACAAAACAAAACACATATGAGGGAAACTCGATGCTATTCACATTTGTAGCAGTATTTTGTGATTCTTAACATAATAGACATTAATTTAAGAAACAAAAGCAACCTAATTTACCTCAATGGGTTTTTACAGTAAAGCATAAAAGTTAGATGAGGATTGGGAGGGAGAGATGGCTCAGCAGTTAAGGCACTTGCCTCCAGTTCCTAAAGCACGAGGTTCAATTCCCCAGGACCCACATAAGCCAGACCCATAAGGTGGTGGCCTTTGTGCTCTCTCTCTCTATCTATCTAACTCTCTCTCTGCTTCAAAAACGAATAAATAAAATATTTAAAAAGTTAGATGAGGATTCATAGTGAAAAGGATATTAATTGAGGGGGGAAAGGGTTCAGAGGGAGTAATTGAAGGGAATAAGGCCAGATACATTGCATGCATGTATGAACGTGTCAAAAATGGAAAATAAATAAGCAAAAATAGAGAATACTTATTAAAGTCTATAGTCTAATTGGAATTTAAAGCATATAAATATAATTGTTAATACTTTGGGGTGAAAATCTTTTATGTGTGCAAATATAAATGTCTATCTATTGGTATGGTTTTACTGGATTTGCTAACTCTATTTTTTGTGAACCACTGAACTGATATGAATTATTTTATTTCCAGAGGCAAAGGGCCACTAAAACACACCACTGATGTGATCTATGCAGCTAAAATGATATCGGAATCGGGGTCAAGGATGGATGTCCTTGCTCGGCAGATTGCGAACCAGGTCGGTTACTGACAACGGAAGTGACAAAAGTCTTTACTAATTGATCTCTGCCATTCAAACTTTGATTTGAACAAAGTGAGCCTTTTCACTCTATTTTATATGGTTTTGTATATTATAATTGATTTAAAAATTCTAAAATTATCTTTTAATTTTTTTATTTATTTGCATAGATGTGTTTGGGGGAGAGGACATCAGGGTCTCCTGCTACTGAAAATGAATGTCAGACACATGCACCAATTAATTTTTTTGGGGGGAGTGGAAGCATGGTGATTGTTAATTGAACCTAGGGTAGCAGGCTTTGCAAGCAAGTATGCTTTGTAAGCAAGTAACTTTACCCCTGGACCATCTCCCCAGCACTGAAATGATAACATTTTAAAAAAATATTTTATTTATTCATTTTTAAGCAGAGATAGAGATAGATAGATAGATAGATAGATAGATAGATAGATAGAGACAGAGAGAGCACACCAGGGCCACCACCTTGTGGGTCTGGCATATGTGGGTCCTGGGGAATTGAACCCTGGGCCTTAGGCACTGGAGGCAAGTGCCTTAACCGCTGAGCCATCTCTCCAGCCCTGAATGATAACATTTTATGGATGCAAATTCTGAGCAATTAACTCTAAGAATGTTTATTTTTTTAGAGAAGATTCTTTTGTATTTCAATATTTAAATTATTTTAATCAACTTTAACAGGTTCTTGTAAACTAATTTGTTTCATTGGCTATAATATAATTACAGATTTTTTTCTTTTCCTTGATGTTTACATAGACTAACTTTGCTCTTCAAACATGGCAGGTTCTTGGTGTCAAGACTATTTTATAGTATTAGCAGAATGGTAAAAATGAAGCCATCAGATGCAAGAAGTATAGAATTCTTATGAGATACTTGTTTCTAAGCATTTTTATCTCCCTTTATTGTATTTATAACAGCGTTAATTTAATTTTCTAAGCAACATCTTCATTATGAAGTTATCTCAAGTACAAATTTAATAGAAAAATCTATTGGTTCCATTAGTTAATATAGTGAGATAATTATTATTTCAGACAGGGATGTAATTTCACTTTGAAGCTTCGATATAATGTTCAACTTCAAAATAAATGTTAATAATTTCCCTTTGAGAAAATTCCTTTGGATTTTGCAATGCTCAATGTTATTTCTTGCTTTGATGCTTAGAAACTTTATTGGGATGTTTCTTTAATGATGCTGTTTACTCGTTAATCTACTCTGCTAGAAGATGAAAAACTCTAGTAGTTGATACAATGTAGATACAATGCTACTTTAAGCATTATAAAATTTTTACTTATCTGCTGTTTAAAATGGATTGAGTATTGTTAATCTTTTAATCCCAATACAAATATTGCACTCAGAAAGTTTTAGATATCAAAGCCTTTGTATTTTCTGATATCTAGAATGAGTATGCTTGACTGACAAAACCTATGCAAATTTTATAAATTCTAACACAATCCAAAATATGAAACAAATCTTGCCCAATGCATTTCAGATATGTCTGAATTTCTCAGAGTAATCAATGACTAAAGCCCATGTATGTCCATGATTTTCCCTTTTGTAGAACTTTTTGTTGGTTTTTTGAGGACTGGTCTTGCTGTAGCCCAGGCTGACCTGTAATTCACTATGTAGTCTCAGGGTAACCTCAAACTCAAGGTGATGCTCCTATCTCTGCCTCCTCAGTGCTGGAATTAAAGAGATGCACCACCATACTCAGCTTTATTGTAGAAGTTTATAGTATTATCTTCTAATACAAAGTGTTTGTAACCTGTACCTTACTTCATAGACAGATTTATACATGCTTATATATATTTTTTGAGTACTGACTCTTTCCTCCCATTGTTTATTGATGTGGGAATATACATTTCTAAGAGTTGTGTCCCTTTCAAGTTTTTCTTATATTGTTTAATTCAACTTTAATTTGATCATATTTTATAGTAGGTACTTTGATAATGTAAGTGTATAAAATGTCTGTATTTTTAACATTATATATTATATAGGAGATAAAGGTTTTCTTTCACATCCATATAATTTTGACATGTTATGAGAAACTTAAAAGCAGTCAAGGATTGTGATGCATATCTTTGGCTTTTTTTTCTCTCTCCAGGGTGGGAGAGCAATTTCTAATGATCAAATTTTGCCTCAAAATTTGAGGCTCTGGGGATGAAGAGACGACTCAGCAGTTAAAGTTGCTTGTTTGCAAAGCCTGAGGGCCAGGGTTCAGTTCCCCTGTACCCACATAAAGCCAGGTGCACAAGGTGTCACATGTCTCTGGATTTTATTTGCAGTGGCAAGAGGCTCTGGTACATCTATATTCACCCTCTCTACTTCTCTCTCTCTCAAATAAATAATTAAGTAATATATGTTTTTAAAAGGAAGCTAAAGTTCTGAATAGTTAACATTGCGAATAGAGAAATTGATTTAGTTAACATAGTAACCATGCTGGGAGATCTTCCATGAATCTGTCCCTGAATTTTTATGGTTTACAAATACATATTAGATATTAAATAACTGAAATCCAAGACAGAATTTAACTTAATAATGTACATAAGGCATTTTAGATAGATCTCTATTCATATTATGAAGGATTTTGCTTCAGTACTGGCTATCATTTAGTTTGATTAATCTAAAATTTTTTTAAACTGACAATTTTATGATATTTTATAGTTTTGTGTTGGGATGGCAGAAACTCAGTTGCCAATTAATGTCTAATCCTACATTATATAAATTGGAGATGCTTCAAATGTATATCATATTGTATTGTAATATATACATGTATTACTATACAAACTTAGTTTCATTCCACATAGTTTCAGAGTTCATGTTTAGAACAAAATAAAACAAAATCCCTTGAAGCTTTTAACTCTGCTTGTCTGACCTTTGCTCCCATATTTCTCTCTCCTCCCATTTCTTTGTATATTCATCATATATTCACTAGGTTCAATTTATTACACCATGAAGTGCTGTTACCTAATGAAAAAGAGAACTCAAATTTTCTAATCACTCATTTTAATTGCATATATCTCCTTATATTAATCATATGGCATTGAAGTGTATAGAGTATTAACCTCATATATGTATGCATTATGTAATGATCAAATCAGTGTAGTTAAAATTCCAATCTCCTTCAACCTCTAAATTGTATTTTCATATAACAATCACACATATTGATGTCATAGACTGTGATGAAACTCTGCTTAACATCCCAGTGCCCTTAGGAAAACTCATTTTTCCAATCACCCAACATTTCTTGAACTTTAGAATTATCCCAAGATTGGGTATATGATGGTGAGATTTTTCTTATCAACTTGATCTTTTTTAATTATATTGAGTCTCTGAGGATGTTTACAGTAAACAGCCTCTCAGTAGGGGGCAGGATATAAGGAAACTCAGGAGAGCTAGAAATTAACATCCCTTCCTGGGAGTGCAGTGCAGGAAGGAAATTCCCAGGACTCAGGAAGCCATTAACTCTGACCCCACCCTAAAGCTATATAAGGGGGGAGGAGATTTCTCTCCCTTAGCCTTCCTGCCTGTTTGCTATTGTACATGTGGAATTGGTGATGGGTTTTTCTCTCTCTCTTGGACCCGTGAAAGAGGGCCAGTCTCTTTCGCCATTATGGAACTTCCCCTGAATCTGTAGCTTCAATAAATCCTTTCCTTCCATAACTGTGCCTGGTTTGGAGATTCATCCCAGAGGCATGTGAGCTGACCGAAACAGGGTGGTAGCTTAACTATGTCATCTATGTGAGAGAACTCTGGTAAAATATAGCCATCATTCAATAGTGTATTCCTAAGAGATTTTATTAGCTATTACAATTTGTAAACAGTTTCCTTATAAACAAACTGAATAATGAGTTGAAGATGTGTGACACAATTACAAGATTCCAGAATCCTGTACAATTTTTTTCTCTTCTTTCTGCCTGTGCTATAATTTTCCATTTTAAACTTGAAGAAGAAAACCAACATCTCAGAAGACAGAAGTAATACAGAGTTCATCTAGGCATAGATAGGATCAATATAATGTTGAGTAGTGAAGAGATGGACAGGAGCCAAAGTAAAATAATCATCTATGAAATGCACTGTACAAGGACAGGACAAAAAGACTTCTGGAGAATGTGTACAAAGCCTTATCATTCCTTCATCTTGACTTTGTCAAAGCAAAGATAACCAGGTTGTCGAGTTAATAACATATACACAATTCAATCAATGTTTGTGTTAATTTACTTGACTTTACTAATCAAGAAAATATGACATTTCAAATATAAAAAAGATACGAAGCCATCACAGTGCTCTCAGTGATTGAGAAAACAACCTACAATATTAATTTACATTGATATTTTGAGCAAACGTTGGCTTTTCTTTTTAAAAATTGTTTGATGCTGGGATAAACCAGAACATTCCATTTTAATGAAACAATCCTAAAAACGAAATTCATTCGATAATTATCACCTGTCTCTTAGGCATATAATTCCCAGAGGCACCTTGTGACAATATGTGTGTTTTGATGTTGTTATCTACTTGAAATTTATTTCAAGAACAGATGTTGGTGACAACCTAGCTCTGTTCTCCAGATTAATGAATTCTGGCTTGATGAAAATAAATTCCTAGCAGCTTCTCAGGAAGTGAGCAGGACTAGATACTGAGATGTTTGAACAGTTTGCATCCCTGAAATGAGAGCCACTTTCCAGCTCAGAGGACTGTTCTCTTACCATTCCTCCCTTTATCAGGTCTTTGTCATTTTTTTTTTCTGAAGCCATGACATCAAGTAATCATTCAGGTTCACTTCATTAAATAAAACCAGAATATCAGGACTTGGAAAATGAATTGTTCTGACACGTGGAATGAATTAATAATTGTACTAATTTTTAAAAATAAAATAAAAACAAGGAAACATTCTCTTAATGACTTTCTACTTATCTTCAAAAAAATTCCAAATAACTATTCCTCTTCCACCATTTTCCCCACAACTCCATATTGTGTTTAGGATAATGAATTCCTGTAAACTGTGTCAATCCAAGTAATTCTTCAATTTATAAATTGAAGATGTCAGGGGCAGGGTGCTGTTTTGAATTATAATGTATCTCTTTGAAAATGTGGGCTTTTTTTCTCATGGAAATCTTTCTGTAACTTCTAGGTAGGGTAGGCTCACTTTTCTTTATAGCTTCTAGTGGAAAGGAAATGTGCTCTGAATGAAAACATTCTTGTCATTAATTTGTATGTATATTCAAGGTTTATCTCACATTTTTTAAATTGTAATAAAATCAAGTAAAACCTTTAAAAAAAGATTTGAAACAGTCTTTAAACTCAAAAACAAATTGAAACAGTATGTGAAATTTCTGATTACACATTCAAGTGTTGACATACTTACTACACGTGGCAATTTTCCTAATGTAAGTCTTGCAAATCAGCTACCTAGAACTGAGAAGCCAGCACTCTGTCATGGACATAGAGAAATCTCCACAATATTTTTAGTCATCATCCTATCCTTCCCTGGATGCTTCCTCTATTCTGTATTTTACTTTTTCCTGTGTGTGTGTATGTGTGTATCTGTGTGTGTGTGTGTGTGTGTGTGTGTGTGTGTGTGTGTGTGTGTGTGTTGATAGGAAGGGATGGACACAGGGCTTGGTAGATGCCAGGAAGGTTTCCTACTACTGAGTTATATCTTAAACTGTCCTATAATTCAGGAAATTGAGTTTAAGAATCAATAGCCAATAAGCACAGTTAACAATATTTAAAACCTTGAAATATGTTGAGATTTACTTGTATAAAAGTCTTTACAAATTAATACCTGGTCACATTTAAGAGATGAAAAATAAGGAGATGGGTCTTATCACAGACATAGTTAACAAAAGGAAAACAGTTCTATTAGTAGATTTTTATGATTATGTTGAAATATTTGCAGATTGGTAACTTTATGGAGAAAAGACATTTATTCATCTCACAATGCTGGAATTTCAAAGATATAAAACTGATCATGGTCTTATTGCTGTCAGAATCTCCAAGGCTTCACATGCAGTCTTGCCCCTTCTTATCATAAAGTTTTGAAGACCACACCACATTCTGGTGACTTGCCAGTGGTTCCAATTCTAAATACTTAGTTAGATTACATTTTCTCCCTCTGAATACCTCAATATTAGGGAGGCATTTCAATGTGTGAAACCTTGAGGAACAGACTCAAAATGGTTCCAAACCATAACAATGTGCTTTGTGGGAAGACAGATGTAACTAGAGCAATAGTTTCTTGTGTCCATAAAGAGGCTGTGACTGAGAAAAATAATAACCCAGGATAAAAATTGATAATGTCAAGAGGGGCAGGCAAGAATTAAATGAAAAAGCAAAAGCATACTTAAAAATTTGTTATAATGTTTGCTAGAAAATTATGAGAAAAATTTCAGGAGGTTGAAAAGATGATTGGGTGAAGAATTGAGAATATCCAGAGAAAAGACATAATGCCTGCAGGAGATGAATTAAGAGAGAGACTTCAACGGAAATAATGCCAAAAAAGTCAAGGACAAAAATATTCTACATGTCTGGAAGAAAATTTTATATAATTTTTGTGTGTGTGAAAGTAGTGCTAGATTTTTTTAAAAAACATTTTATTCTTTATAAATACTTCATTGTATCAGACAATATAACAGTCAACATAATAAAAGGGCAACATGTTCTTTGAAAAAAAATTTGAACAAAATAACTGATAAAGAGTCAATATTCAAAACATGCGAGGCTCATACAACACAATTGCAAAACCATGATTTGAATTGTTAGAGATAAAGTTTCAACAGAGGAAATCAAAGTCACCAAAAGATAAATTGGAAAATAGTAAAAGAGCATTCATTCTAAATTCCTCTTTGTGCGGGATTCATCCTCCTAATTCTGCTGGTAGGTAGCTGAAATAAACTCAGATACATAAAAGTGAAAAATATTAGCAGAAGTGAAAAGAAAACAAAAACAATTGCCCTGATGTATAAATTAAAATACTGGATATACTAAATAAATACAAATATGCCACAGCAAATTAACTAAACTCAGAAAGGCTTTCAATTGTCAATAAAAAGGCTTGCATAACTTCTCCACCATTGACCTTACCAATTAGTATGGTTTCTCCTTCAGCTACGAAACTGTCTAAGCTGGAACGGGAGATTCATCACATCTGTAAATGAAGGGAATCTGGAAAACACAAGTTCAACTTCAGACCCCATCCACATCTGTCAAATCCTTGTCCTAATAATACTATATATTTTTCCTAGTGTGGCCGTGAGAAACGCTCTTCAGAAAGAGAGTGCATATTTTTTTTAAACTTGAGAGATTGCAGTAGTGGGTATTTAGTTTGAGAATTAAATTATTGGTAACAAGGTAAATTTCATCAGAAGATTTTGAATTGTGCTGACATTAAGCAATGGAAGATGCACAAGAATAAAATGTATTAATTATAACTAAGAATGTCAAATTATCCATTGTGCCAGTCAGAGTGGTAATATATTAGTAACTACATATGATAAAGCTGGCATTCTGTCTAGTCTACAGTGGTCCAGATGTGGGCGGGGGCAGATGCTTTTGGACTTCCAGCTCTACCTCCAATTAACTGGCAAGATATTGACATCTTTGCATCTGTTTCCACCTAGTAGAGTAAAAAGAGGGGAATGTTAGAACCCATCTTATGGAATTGCACATGTCCCTAAACAGTTGCTGTCATGGTTTGATACAGGTGTCCCCCACAAACAATTGAATGTTCTGATAGATAGATCCTCAGCTGATGGCAGTTTGGGTTTTACAACCTTGATTAAGCTGTGTTGTTGGGGGCGAGCTTATGGGGTTATAAGCCAGCTTCCCCTTGCCAGTGTCTGGCACACCTTCCTGCCGCTGTTTGCAGTGCTGTGGCAGAGGTGATGTCCAGCCCTCTGCTCATGCCATTGTTTTCCCTGCCAGAATGGAGTCTCCCCTCGAGTCCGTAACCAAATAAACCCATTCCTCCACAAGCCGCTTTTGTTTGGGTTCTTCCTGTGCAGCAACTAGAAAGCTGACTGCAACAGTTGCCTAGATAAAGCACCTAGCATATAATATGAGACATAAAACAATATCATGACTGTCATTGAATCCATACATAATAGCAGAGAATACCTGAGGAAAGTTCTCGGTGAGCACAAGGAAGTTTGAATGGATGCTGTTTAGAAGCAATCATTGTGCATTCACATGAATGAGCTCGAAAAAGACTAAATTTAAATCATTTATTATTTCTGTTGCTGAATGTGCAAATCTGCAAAGTGACAATCTCTAGGTCTAATTTAAATTATCCTGAGACAGCTAAGCCTCACTCATGTGACACCCTATATTGTACCCCTCAGAGAGGAAGTACCTGAGGAAGATTCCCTTCCTGTCGGGAGGAGATCAAGAGATGAGGTGCCTTTCTTTATCATGGGGAACCATGTCTCTCTGTCTTAGCATTTGGCAATTGAGTATTGTTTGTCTGCTTTCCGTGTCTCCTCACACTCTTCCCCTTTCTCCTTTTCCATCCCTACTATCTCTTAATGAACTACGATATAATTTTTTTTAAGACTGATGCAGAGAACACCCTGAACTTAGAAACTTGAGAAACCCCATGCATCTTAAGTCTTTTTACCATCATCTCTGAATGCATCTCTGGCTGGTTATCCTAATTACACTGTGCCCAATACAGTTTGTGCCTTTCTTTTTTTTATTTATTTTTTAAATTTAAATTTTAATTTTATTATCCATAATGAGTTACAATATTTAGTGGGCAAACAATGAGTTGTTATCCCCAATTCCCCAATGCCTCCCTCCCCATCCTCAATCAGCTCGATATCCTCCTCCGTGGGTTGTCTGGATCAGTCCTTGTGACAGGGGACCATGGATAGCCTAGTATTCAGCCAGGTCCTCCTGGCCATGCCTCTGGATAATCTCCCCCACCACGGCTCTCACATTCTTTCCGCCCCCTCTTCAGCACAGTTTGTGCCTTTCATACAGGTGGGCAAATGATTCTGTGGAATTGATGTTCTCCCTTCATTATTAGGAACTTGGAAAGTCCCCATGTCCTCATCTTGCTTACATAATTTAAGGCCCCATAGCCTAGATTATTTTACAAAAGGTAATAAAGTTTTCAGGAATTTCCACTAGTTATTAATTGCTTTGGGCCTTCTGAGTTCATCAGTTCTGTATCCACCAATTCAACCAACTAGAGATGTGTATGTACTGTGTAGGCATATGGGCTTTTTTTCTTTGTCAGTGATTTCTATGCAACAATTTTTATAGCATTTAGATTGTGATAATTATTTTAAGAAATCTAGAAATTATTTGAGCCATACCAGGTGGATAGGTGTAGTTTTAGGCAAAAACCATGTCATTTTATTTAAGGTGAATTGAGAAATCTTAGATTTCGGTATCCATGTGAGTCCTGGAATCTTTCCTCCATGGAGCCTGCAGAGAATTGTCCTAGATAGTAGCAGATATTCCTGAATTGTTTTCTGGTCTCTCGTCCTATGTGTGAATTTGTAGTTAGGTCATTAGAATTAGAAGATTTTAATAAAATTTCATAGAACTATAGAAATAACCTATTTTTTCAACGTCAGTAAAGTATATAAAGAAAATGAAAACTTAGCTGTGCCTCGTCTAGTGATCATTTTCATATCATAGATTTCTTTTTAAACATAATTTACAACAGCAATACCTATTCAATTTAATCAAGATAGTATAGGAAAATTTAAATGCTGAATTTTTACCTCCTAGCTTCCAAATAAAATTTTCCAATGCCATTTGAAAACACATTATTGAGGCTACATATTGTCACCACATGTAGACATGTGTTCATGTTTATTCTTTTTTATCCTTTTAGGACATGTATTTCAAAATTTGGCCATGATAAGTAGAATAGCAATGAATATCTTTGCACATAAATTGCTGCCTTTACTCTTGTGTGATCTAAAATGATAAAAAGTAGAGTTGAATTAGGAAAAATGTAATCTTTAAAAATTTCATAGGAGAAACTGCATAAGGTCTGCTACCCTTTAACTAATGGCATTTGCAATGCTATAATGGACTCAAAACTAGTCTCTAGGAGTTTTTTAGAGAAAACAACCTGCTAAGGGTGGCTGCTTTGGAAAATGAATTTAATATATATCTCTAAACATATGTGCTGTCCTTATTTAGGTGACCGGTATGGAATGAAGTCAAAAGGATACTCTTTTGCAACAGTGAGAAGTATTGGAAGTTGTAAATAGAAAAGCATAATGTGTTTGTTGCATGTAAGCTTTAGGCCCGTGTAGGTTATATGGGAAAGAAAGTGGAGAATTACAGATCCCAAAGACTATTCTAATAGAAAATCAAGTGAAAAGAATAACTATCTTTTTATGTTTTCCTAAACCTGAAACCCAAAAGCTTCTAACCTTAACATAAGTTAAAGATGTTATTGTATGTCCTTCTTCATGTCTGATGATTCTTTTAATTTTTAAAATAAACCGAAGGAGTTAAGGATGAAGAATGAATCGTCTATTCTGATGGGAAAAGAAGAACATAATTTGTACATGGGCTTGATCTGAGAACCAGAACTTAGAGCAAGGTTGCTTCCTTCTAAGATACCTGTGATACCTAGATTGATTGATTTGTTTTACCCTTATTCATGTTGCTCTTTCTGTTTTTATCTCCAATTCAAAATCAGTGTCCTGATCCATCATGCAAACAGGACTTGCTGGCTTATCTGGAGCAGATCAAATTCTACTCCCATCAACTGAAAATCTGTAGTCAAGTAAAAGCTGAGATCCAGAACCTTGGGGGAGAGCTCATCATGTCCGCGGTAAGCATTGCCTGGCACTTCCAACAGGACAGGGATGAAATGCTGGGTTCATAGTGGTTTTCCCCTGCTCACACTGCCTGGGACAAACTCAATCAGTTTGTATAAAAAGGCATGGGATTAAACCAGTATGAACTTCAGCCAGATTTATTTTTAAAATGATTAGTAAGGGGCTGGAGTGATGGTTCTCTTGGTATAACACTTAGATGCAGGAATGAGAGCATATCTTTTGTTCCCAGAACTCACAGGAATGGTTGGCATAATAGTGATTAGGAAGTAAACAGGGGCAGATCCATGAAACTGGTTGTCTTCTCTACCTACATTCACTGTCACTGATGCAGTGAGCTCTGGATTAATGAGAGAAACTCTGTCTCAGTAAATAAAATGTAGAATGACTGAGGAAGATAATCCATGTCAACCTCTGACTTCTGAGGGCAAGTGCATGCACTTATGTGTGCACTCTCCTATACTCATTTGGACACACGCGCATGTACACACACACACACACACAGACGCAGGCACTCAAAAATGTTAAATAGATACACAGCCTTTTATTTCCTTCAGAGATTAAAGAACAGATTATCTTTTGTAAACAATTTGGGTAACAAATACATGTTCATTTAGAAGAGTTTTCAGACATCAGAAAGTGTACAGATGGGACTTTGAATTGAATCCTGTAATGTTTCTAAAATAAATGAATGGAGAATTGCAAATTAATTAAATGATGGTTTGATTGCTATTAATTGATATTCACTACTGATGTACTCATTTTTATACTATAGGGATTTAGATCCTGAGATTAAATACATTCTACGTGTACTTTTTAAAAGTATGTACTTTTAGAAGCATGAGTAAAAAGTCATGGATTTAGAGGGACTTTCATAAATTCTTTGTGGCCTTGAGTTTCAAGCTGCTTTAAAATTATCATAGTAGAAATAATGTCTAACTTTTCTGTTCGTCTTTTAATAACAGTAGATCACTTCTCTTGAGCAGGTTTGGTAATAAAATAATATCTGATGCTTATATTGGATTCAGTTATCAGTGACTTTGAGAAGGACACTGACTAAGAATATAAATTTAAGTTAAAGTGAAACATTATGAACACTCTAGTAATTGGTGCTGCTGATAAAAAAAAAGTTTCTTAAAGTACTCACGGGTATGTCATCAGTTTGCAGCATGTAATGTCTGTCTGTATATCCCAGCATTGAACTTTCCCTGGATGAATGAACATTGCTGAAATAAATGTAGTCACAAAACAAGCAAATGGTCAACCTCAAGGGGAGCAATGTAAAAAAGTAATTATTGGATATTTGTTCCCTACATTTTTTTTTGAGTTAGGTTCTCACTCTAGTCCAGGCTGACCTGGAATTCACTACATAGTCTCAGGGTGGCCTTGTGGCAATCCTCTTACCTCTGCCTCCCTAGTGCTGGGATTAAAGGCATTCTCCACCATGCCTGGCTTTGTTCCCTATATTTTAGTCTCAGACTTTACAGCACCAGGCCAGAAAGATCATTTATTTGCTTCTTTTATTTTCTTTAATATATTAAACAATAAATTCAGAAAGGCTTAGTAGCCTGTGCAGGGTCAACCAGTAAATGACATAGCTGGGGTTTAACCATCCAACCTCCATGTATTTATTCTCTGTTTGGGGGACAGAGCGGAATCTCTGACTGAACTGAAGAGCACAAGTCCACTGTGAATGATTTAGGAATTATGGGCAAAGTGTTTTTCTTGCTTTCTATTCCAGGAAATGTCAGGAATGAAAATTAAGATCCATATCCTTGATATACACATTTATTAAAACGAATTAAATAGAACTTAGAAAGTTCATGTGTCCTGTCACTATTCAAGGGAAAACATGTTTGATGTAAAAACAAACCAAACTAACATTTAAATGTGTAGAGAATATATATCCATCGTTTCATTCATATGTACATGGACACACATATATACACACACTCATCTAACACCCACTTATGCATACACAAATGATTTTTTTTGACTTACAATTTAGCCATATACTGATCAACCTTTTGTAGGTTGATAATCTCATGAGGCCAAAACCTAATCCTTGTAACCCTTGAAACAATCATAGTTTAGCTTAATCATCTTGAGTATTAACAGAACACTTAGGTTAGTCTATATTTGAACAAAATTATCTGTCACAAATCTTTTATAATAATGTGTTGAATACCTTATGTAACTTATTGAACAAATGCACCCACAAATGCAGGGAAAACTGTGCATTGTGAAATGTCAGTTAATGTTCCCTCTGTCGTTATAAGACTGACTGGGAACCTACCTCTAATATCACACCATATGCTGCTACCCTAGACAACAATCAAAACTCAAAGCATATTTTCTAAAAATATGTATCATTTAACCATTATTTGAACATGGAAAAAAATTACAGAAACCAAATACCATCTGCATATGCACATTATACGTGTGTATTATACAGTTGTTTCTACCTTTTTAACTATTAGACATGCATAATTCACCTTTTCATTTACTATTCCACTCACTCATCACCTTTTACAAGGTCTAAAATTTTATTTTCCAAATACGTGATATGCTGTTTTACACAAAGCAAAGCAGTCCAAATTTCTTTAGAGAAAGTCCAGCTTCTACATAGAAGTTAAAATGCATTACTCATCATTGTCCCTCCTAATAAATTACAATGTCCACCAGCTGTAAATGGAGCTTGCATTCCTTTCTTTTGGGTGTGATCATTTAAATTCAAGAACATCACATACTTTATAGATGAATTAGGTTTGAACATTTAGAATCCAGGATTAATGATAGAAAGCTGAGTCGTTCAATACGATGAGGAATGACAGCACAGATCCAAACCTACTTGTTATCATTTTCCTCACAATTTCCCACTAATAAATACATCTCCAAAAGTGAGCATGTCCCCCTTTTATGTTGCTTCCTTTCTTCAAGCGTCTGCTTGCAGGTAGATTGTGAAAAAGCTTTTAAAGTGCATTTCATTTATTCATGCCAAAGCACACTTGCTTTAATCTCTCAGTGATCCCAAGTTTCTGATTTTTCTCTTTCTCTTTTCAATTGAGAACTAAGCTAAATTATTTTTTTTCTATGAAGTCCCCTTCAAAGTATGATTCAAAAGTACATAAACTTACAAAAAACACACAAATTTTAGACTCAGATCTACACGAGTCAAAGTTCACTACACAATCTTTGAATTTCAAGATCAGGTTCATGCAGCAAGGTTTTTGACAAAAAAATAGGTTAAAAAGAAGTTGAGTCTGTGTGAAGTGTATTTCTGAATTGCAATCCGAATGCATTCTGAGAATGTTAAGATTTAGGATTTTTTTTTTTAAAACCTGAGTTGGTGTTATTAAGATTTGGAATATATTATTAGGATATAGCATTGTATTAAAATTCTTACCATGTCACTGATGCATCTATAAAGTAAACATTTGCCCTAATGTTACATGCTTTGACTGCAAGAATACTACAGTACAGTTAATTTAAATTGACTGAGATTGGTAGCGTGCCATCTATGAACCAGCAATAATAAAATGCTCGCACATGACAAATATAGCTACCTGGTTCTTGTGTGATCTAGCATGCTCAAATACACAGAAGAGTAGCAAACATAAAATACATGTGAAATGACTTGAATTGTGCAATAAACGACTTACCATTACACACACACACACACACACACACACACACACACACACACACACAATTGTCATGGCTTGATCCAAGTGTCCCCCAAAAACAAACAAATGAATGTGTTCTGATTGATAGATCCTAAACTGATGGCAGTTTGGGTTTTACAACCTCGCTGGAGCTGTGTTTTTGAGGGAGGGCTTATGGGTATATAAGCCAGCTTCCCCTTGCCAGTGTTTGGCACACCTTCCTGCCACTGTTTGCAGTGCTGTGGTGGAGGTGATGTCCACCCCTCTGCTCATGCCATCGTTTTCCCTGCCAGGATGGAGTCTCCCCTCGAGTCTATAAGCCAAATAAACCCATTCTTCCACAAACTGCTTTTGCTTGGGTTCTTTCTGCACAGCAACTAGAAAGCTGACTACAACACACACACACACACACACACATACATATATATATATATATATATATATATATATATATATATATATATATATATATATATATAAATCAGGGGCTGGAGAGTTTGCTCAGTGGTTAAGGTACTTGCCTGCAAAGCCTAATGACATAGGTTCAAATCCCCAGTACCCATGTCAAGCCAGATGCACCACCTGGCAAAGGCATCTGGAGTTTGTTTTCAGTGGCTGGAGGCCCTGGCATTCCTATTCTCTCTATATCCCTTTTCTCTTTCTCTCTGCACTTGCAAATAAATAAAAATATTTAAATAAAATATTTTTTGAAAAAAATTCAAATAATGAATAGTTTTAAACAATTAAAAATACCCTTTCCCCTATGTGTCATGGTTTTAGGTTAGCAAAATTTTAAACTACTTAAAAGTGATTAATTATAGAGTCGCTCTGTTTTGCGTATTTCCTTTAGTGTGTTTAATTGTACTCTCTCTCCCTGAGGCAGGTGTGCCAAAGCCACAATTTTAAGAATTGGATAAATAAGGGAAACTAATCACTTTGGGGGGGAAAGATCAGCAAGATTGAAACTTTGCCAAGAGACTGCAGCCCGGCTTCAGCAGAAATCAGGGGTCCATGTGCATCCATTATGGAAGGATGGGGATCAGCAAGAATGGAGCTATTGACCCAAAGAGCCACCAGGGCCTGCGCAGTGTAAGCAATCAAGAGCACAAGAATAACTTAGTAGGCTAAATGCTTGCTATATTCAGGCATTAAGGGAATTAGCTAATGAGTCTTTTTGAATGTTGTTTAATCATTTGTAGACATCAAAATTGGGAAAACTGAAAAAAGAGACTTTTTTAAATTGAAAAATATTTTAAGAGAAAAGAGGAGGAGGATTCTAAGATGGAAAGAGGGGAAGTGAAAGAAATAAGGAAAGGAAGAATCATGAAAAGAAGGAAGAAGGGAGACCAGGAAGAAATAGACAAGGAAGGCCTTGTGTAAGTAAATGTGACTTTGTTGGCTTGGATATGGATTTGTTTTTAGGTTATGGAGGAGGTAAACCATGATTTCCCATTGGTAATATATTTATGGTTTGTATTTTTGAGGTAGGTTCTCACTCTAGCTTGGGCTGAACTGGATATCACTCTGTAGTTTCAGGCTGGCTTCGAACTCACAGCAATCCTCCTACCTCTGCCGCAACAGTGCTTGGATTAAAGTTGTGCTCCACCATGCACAGCCAAAAGAATATCTCTTTAAAAGTGTGGAGGGTGCGTTTCCTTTAAATGTTGCATCTTAATAAAGCAACTAAGAAATTCTCTTGGTGTAGAGGGAAACTGATATAATAGATTCAATATTCTTGAAAATGCTTCGTGTGCATGCCTCTAGTTGCAATAACATTTGAAGAGACCTTAGAAACCATCTATTATGTTATAACTATCTGGAATCCATTTTATGATCAGTGAAGTAGGTCAGGAGTTTTTTTATGACTCTTCCCAGTACACAAAGGTATCTGTCGACAGTCAGGACCTCATGTTCTTTACTTCATAGTTACTAAAAGTATTCACCTCTGACTTCTCAGTGAGCTTCACGCAAGAATGACTAGAGGTGGTATCCTGACACCCAGCAACCTGTGTCCAGGTTTAACTGAGAGATGTAGAGAAACACTGACCAAACACAATGCCGATGAAAACAGTGCTGATTTAATTATGTGTGATTTTGAGGAATAATTTATATATATAGTCAAATATTCAAAATAAGTAGTTAGTAGGAGTCTATTCAAGCAATAATAAAGACCAAGGTGTGGTCTAGACATGAATGTCTCTTGCTCTGTTTCTTGATCTCATTCAGGATGGCTCCTTCCTACTTAGAATGTGTTACCTTGTTCTCTCTTGTATATTTTCTTTCTTGATTTCTATCCGAAGTATTCATTTCATCACTGATTTGTAAGAAATAATATAACATGAAAGATTATATTGCTTGCCTTGACTTTGTCTTAAGAGGAAAGTTATACACTTTTGATTTATCTACTTCAGTTTGAATAAAATTAGAGGAGTTATGGATTACATATTAAGTGTAAACCTAAATACAGCTGAAATGTACATATCAAAATGGTTTGCTACATCGTTCTTAATTTCAGAGCTGATTTGATGTGGAATTAATGAGAATGTTGTACTGTGTTTTTCAAAGAACAGTGATGCATTTTGTGAAATCAGATCAGTTTTTGTTCTATCTGAGAGGTAAGATCAAATACCTGGGTGAAAGTTACTCAAAATATGGGGCTATGAGTAGAAAAGATAATGGGAAAAATGAAGAAAAATATAACGTGATAGTCTCGGCCATCAGATTTATTTAATATATGTATGTCACATAGTATTGCATAGTCTTATCTAATTCCAAGTAAAATATTGAATTAATGCGTTATAATCTGTTATTATTGAAAATCAATTTTAAAACTGAAAAAAATGGACATACAACTTCTGTTCTAGAGAGTAGGATTGGCTTGTTATTAATACTCAGTGGGAAAGAGAGGAAATTAATTGTGTCTATTGTGCGGTAAACGCCCTGAACCTTAGAAGTGCAAAGCCAGTGGGGAAAGGAGAGGGATGTGACAGTCTTTGGATGGAGCCAAGTTGTCTACTAGGCAGGAAGCCACAGCAGGAATAGAACAGAGCTGGAAACAGACTTCCATTCACACTGGTAGCCTTAGGTAGAAACTGGAGCCCTGGTGGATGCTGGCTCCAGATGCCCCTGTATTTAGGAAGAAACCTGGGAGATAAATCACAGAGGCAAAGTGGGGAGAAGAAAACAGCAGGAGCTGTAGATTCCAGAACAGCCAAGGGTTCACATGTGAATCTGCTGTGAATTTCACAAGGGCAGGATTTGGAAGCCCATGTGAAAAAAGCCCAGAAGGCATGTGTGGCAGACACACAATCATCACTTCAGATTTGACTCCAAGCTGCGGTCATGATTGTACTTGCATCATAGGAAGCTTTACTAGACAGAGACAGAGGATACCTCTCTCTCTCTCTCTCT
The DNA here is from genome assembly GCA_004024765.1 of Zapus hudsonius. NCBI lineage: Eukaryota > Metazoa > Chordata > Mammalia > Rodentia > Dipodidae > Zapus > Zapus hudsonius. The sequence goes on from PVHP010002500.1 coordinate 68,079, forward strand.
CTCTCTCTCTCTCTCTCTCTCTCTCTCTCTCTCTGTGTGTGTGTGTGTGTGTGTGTGTGTGTGCGTGTGTGAGTTTTCTTTGGAAAAAAATCAATGCAACCTCACACTTACCTTAAATCTAGATGATATTAACAGCAAACCTATACCTGTTTGTAATTAATATGAAATTCTGGCTTGATGCTTTTACTCATTCCATCCTTTCTAGGATTCTCATCTTCTGCACTGTGGATATTCAGGGGATGGACAGCCCCCTGGTGAGAGGCTCTTCTATCTTCTAAAATATTTTAAAACATGCCTTGAGTCTTTGCTTTGTGATGAGGTTGGCCACAGCCCTCTCTCTGGAAGTCCTCTTATCTCCCAGATGCTGAGAGGTCTGGCTTCTCATTTAGCTGCTCTCCTTATGGGTGAGTGTCTGGGTGGTGAAGACAACCACCTCTGCATGGCCTGGCTGTGTGGCTAGCGACTAACTGAGAGGACGATTTGAAAGATTAGAAATCCAGGTACAAGATGTCTCCATGCAGCTTAATGGCTCCAGTGAAGTCAGGCTACAGCTGAGAGTAACAGTATTCATATTTTCCTGGAGTCTTTCCTCCACACTTCTGATTTCTACTAACAATAGACCAAGTGCATGATTGTCTCTCAGGCTCTTACCATAGATAACAAGTCAGGAGATAAATTATAGCCCCACTGTGCCCTTCACCGTCTCTCCTTCATAGATGCAAAGAAGTGACAGGAGAAATTGCTGAACGGAGTGAATACTCATTTACTGACACATTCATATATATTCTTTTAACCTCTCCACAGCGCAACAAGTAAACTCATAGTATTTTGTAGACAAGTAAACAGAGGCAAATAAATGAATATAACTTGCCAAACATCACATGGCTGATAGATGAATCCAGACTCTAGTTTTAGCTCTTTTTGTGTCATTCCCCACTAGAACACATTTATTCTCATTTTTCCTGTCCTGGAACAGAGGGAAGAAACAAGGTCTATGGTTTTCAGCACTCCAGTAAAGAGGCAAACACAAAAATGACGATTTATAATATGTTTTACTTTACAAATAGCTTTAGCATTCCACTTGCTTATAAAAAGTACATCCAAGGAAACGAGAAAAACATAAAAATTGAAAACCAAAATTAACAAAACATCCAAAGAAAAATTTATATCTATAAAAGTCCTTCTGGTACATTTGGTATGCTAGATAAATATTAGAAGTGAAAATTAATAAGTAATTCTCAGACATCATTGTGGTAGTTTTTGAGAGTTTGTATTTTTTTAGGCTTCCAATTTAAAGAAAAAAGTTTTGTGTATGAAGTTGTTATTAGAGTAACAATTGCTTGCATGATGGACAGTCTCTTAATCTAGGTGTTTATAAATGACACCATTTCTTACATTGGCCCTTAATAAAAACTGAATTTAATATTGTTTCTCAAGTCACTGAAGGATTTTCAGCAGGGACTTGTGATCAGATGGTCTGGAAATGCCTCTTTCTGAGAATGGAGCTGATCACAAAGGTAACGCCAACAACCCTAGGGAACATGTATCTTCCATTGTTTATCTGATGTTTGATATCACAGGATAGCTAGTGCTTGAGCCCTGGGTCAAAAGCAATTGTGGCTGAATTTTCTAAAAACATTGTGTTTTGTAAACAAGAGATCCACACATTGTGTAAGCCTTGGGAGTGTGTGTGTGTGTGTGTGTGTGTGTGTGTGTGTGTAAATGCATGCATAAAGTAGATATTGTTTTTTTGTTGATTGCAATATATATATATATGTATGTATGTTATCTCCTGCATATTTTAGAAGACATATTTTTAAAATATATTTATTATCAATAATTAGATACATTGTATCAGCAAATCCTCTGGTTGTACCCCCATTTCCCTCCTCCCTCTCACCAACCCACTGATCAGTCCATGGTGTAGGGGGTTTGTGAATTTTTCAAGAGGTAGCCAGGTTTTTCTTTCTCGTTTATGTCTTGTTGCTGAGTGTGGTGATGTATCTGGATATTCTCCCCCACCATGGCTATTACATTCTTTCTGCCCCCTCTTCTGCTCAGTTCCCTGAGTCATGGTGGGTGAGTTTTAAGTCTGCTTTATTGTTGAGTTCTTAAGAGTCTCTGGACTTCTGCTTTGGACTGTGAAAATTCATATACAGGGAACATCTATTTCCTTATCATAAAGAGAGGAATTATATTTAGTCTAGCCCCTGGTTCTGGATAAGAAATCCTAGAATTGAAAAAAAAAAAAAAAGAATGTTTAAGGAACCAGACAACACCTTTGAGTTATTCGATATAATTTAGGCTATTTTGTAAAAGTAAGAAGCTCTCATTTTTCATCTTTTAAGACAAGATTTTCTGTTCACAGTTAAGTTGAATATTGGTTGGTAGGGAACATTTCTTAGTTGCTAGTTGGGGGGCCAGGGTGTTGGTCCTTTCTGAATTCTAACAGTGAGGCTGGATTTTAGTCACCTTCTCCTTGCTGGGGCAAATGATTTATAAGGGAGGAAGGATTTATTTCAGCAAACAGTTCCAGTTTATCATCCCCCATTGTAGGAAAGTCGTGGTAGGGGATTGCAGTAGGCAGCTGGTGACAGCCCACAGTGAGGAGAATGGTGAATACCCAGGCTCAGTGAGCTGTAGCCTTTTCGCCAGTCTAGGATACTCCCCCTCTCTGTGAAATAGCTGAGGCTAGTCAAGGTGGATCTTCCCTTCTAAACTAACCTAATCAAGATAATCCCTCACAGGCATATCTAGAGACCAATTTAAACTAGACAGTCCCTCCCAGGCATTTCTAGGGTCTGTCAGGTTAACAATAAATATAAATCCATCGCAGGCTATTGTCATTTGTGCCTGAGGAATATAATGGTTACTCATTGGCTGATACCTTCTCAGACAGAAATCAACTCTCCTGGGATGGAGAGAATGCTCAGCGGTTATGACACTTGCCTCCAGTGCCTAAGGCCCCAGGTTCAATTCCCCAGTACCCACATAAGCCAGACCCCCAAGGTGGTAGCCTGGTGTTCTCTCTCTCTCTCTCTCTCTCTCTCTCTCTCTCTCTCTCTCTCTCTCTCTCTCTCTCTCTCTCTCTCTCCCTCTCTCTCTCTTACTCACTCTCTATCTCTCTACTTGAAAATGAATAAATAAAATATTTTTAAAATTCTTTAAAAAAAAAAAAAGAAATGAACTCTCCTATGCCTAGGATAATATCTAGCACATACTAGATGAGTAATAATCTATTACGAGTAGTGATGATAGAAACAATAGTATTATCTAATATGGAATAATGTAAACTTAATCATAAAGTGATAACTTGTACTGATATATTTATTCAGGATGTTATCTACAATTCCCAATTAAGCTTTAAGAGAGAAAGAAAGCTGGCCAGGTATTGAGCCTTTAGTGAGATCATCCTGCTGCCTACCACACACCTGCTTGTTGTTCGCACCTGATTTCAGAGGCAGCTATTAGTCAAGGCTAAAAGGACAAATAGTTAGTAATTGTTGTTTTTGTGTGAAGCACAGAGGTTGTTTCTCACACGGGTTTCTCATCCTTAAGCTGTTGATCCCCATCAGGTAAAAGCCTCTTGGAGAAACAGTTTGACTTTCACTTAAAGTTATTATCCAGAGGCATGGCCAGGAGAACCTGGCTGAATACTAGCCTATCCATGCTCCCCTGTCACAAGGACTGATCCAGACGACCCATGGAGGAGGTTATCCAGTGGATTGGGGAGGGGAGGGCAGCAGGGAATTGGGGATAACAACGGATTGCTTGCCCACTAAATATTGTAGCTCATTATGGACAAAAAAAGATTAAATCCACTGATTACTGTATAAAAAAAAGAAAGCAGACTTTATCTAGAGAGATGAACACATGGAGTATTCGTTCAATGTTTGTGGCACCTGAGATAGTTACCAGATAGAGTAGAAATTCAGCTACTTAGAAACATAAGGAAATTATTGTGGTAAGATTAGCATTTCCAGGAACATGGGCTTGTACGAGTAAGGCCCACTCACTCCCTGTGCAAATACTACCCAATGCATTGTAGCAATGTTTATCAGACGTTGAAAATAAGTAAATGAATAGGGGTTTTGGACAATTGATTACAATGATCTCATACAAAGTTAAGTCCTCTGATCTGAATAGTATGAAGAAGTTAGAGCTAATAATTAAGAACTAGAAGAATTAAGTTAAATGAAGAGAAAAAAGTGTATATAATTGACATAAAAGAAACTATGGAAACTAAACTTTTATTTAGGAATAAATCAGGAAATACCTGCTTGGTTCAGGAATAGTATAAATGCAAAACCATGTATAATTGTCATTTTCCAGCACAATTTTAATATGGGTGAGAGTCAGAGAGAAAGAGAATTAGTAATATTATTAGACTTCACCAGAATTAAAGTTTTATGATTCTGTTTAAGTTAGAGGAATGAACGGTTGATATGAGCAGTTGTCTGTATACAGATAGAATTTATGCATGAAAGCTATCAACACTATGCACATGCTCATCGATGTATATGAAGTCAAGAATGTACATGAAATCAATGTCATTACAAAAATACCAATCTCAGAGAGCTATTACTTATAAATATTCCATTGTATAAAAATGGAAACTCTCCTTAAGTTAGCAGTTCAGTCACTTACTCAAGGTCAAAGTCAAATGAGTCACACTGAAACTGGGTATGGTGGCACACACTTTTGATTCCAGCCCTCACGAGGAAGAAGATTGCTGAGATTAAGGCAGGTCTGGGCCTGATAAGGAGACCCTGGCTCCCAAAACAAGTATATGAAAATCTTAAACCTAATCTTGTGATTCTAGAAGATGTTCTTGTACTGTTAAATTACCCAGGAGCAAGGTGCAGAAGATGTCATAATGTAAAATGTAAAAGCCCGTAGCACTTCTTTGAGCAGATGGACATTTTCCATGACAGAATTCTCATCCTCTTCTATTGAAATGATTACTCATATTTAGTAAGCTTTTAATAATTACCAACAGTGGTATTTATGTAACATTATGACATATATGTAAAATTAATGAGTAAAGTTTCTTTATTACCTCTGTGTTAGAGATGAGACCCTAGGTACAAACAGCCTATTGTCTCCTCCTCCACCTCCATGTTCAAGAAGGGCTCTATCTACATAGCACTCCTTAAGAATGACTTTTGGAACACAGAGATAAAATTGGTCTCCCTATTCAGATAAAAAGTTTCTGTACATCCCCAACCTTGTATTATGAAATGGATACCGGTGAACTACCCAATATCATAACAATGATCACTCACACTCACATAATTTAAAATAGAGCATTTTTAGAATTCAGAGGATTTCACCTATCCTCCATGAACCATGGATCCACTTTTTCCAAGAAAAAATAATTTCACAGATAATCATGTAAAATGAATACCCATTGGCTAACATATACTTACTATGTTGTTAGGTGTTAGTTATTTGTGGTCATGAGGAATACTATTTTTATATAATTAGGTCAACAACAGTTTTAGATTATGACTATGCCTATGCTCTTTTCTCTCTCTCTCTCTCTCTCTCTCTCTCACACACACACACACACACACACACACACACACAAACACACAGACACACACACACAAAGCAGAGGCATGTGCTTAGTGCTTACTGTACCTGATTGACCTTTATTTGATCTCTTGTGTTTCAAGCAATTACTGAGGTCTATGAAACAAGCCTCCCCTTTGTACCATTTAATTTGATTAGGTCTCTCATTTAGGTTCTTGCTGAGTCAATATTTAATCCCTTGTATATATCCCTGGGACACTTTAAACATTCCATGCATTAGTTAAATTGCTCAATGTGTAGAAACCTTAGTCTGCATCTTCTTCCCCTTGGTCATTTTCAGGGAACATAGCAACAAGCATCTCCATGTTCCCTCCCCAGTAATTGTACCCTTTCATGGTTGACACAGCCATGCCCTTTCCTGGAAGATGCTCATGCTGCAAGTGAAGAAAGAGAAACCCGTCACATCCTCTCACTAATTCTTGCTGTTGAGCTGACGTCTTAATGTGGCATTTTCAAATCGCCCCATTTCACATCTGCTTCCCCACCTGGGAGCGGTCTCCCTGCCAGGTACAAGTATCTTGGAGGACATAATTTTCCCTGATGGTTTTCAGTGCCTCAGAGGATGCTGCAAGGGAAGGGGAGGTGACAGGTGGGACTCCAGGACACTCCAAGATTGTTTCTCTTCACAGGATTAGAGATGGTGTTAGGGCAGCTTGTGAAGAGTCAGGAAGGGTTAGCTGAATGCTGCAAATGATGGCCTGCTAATTGGAAAATGGCTTGAACAACAATTTCTGAGGAAATTGCATTTATATACATAGAAAAATGTGTGGGGTGGGGGATGGCTTTGTTGATAGAGTCTTTGCTATGTAAGCATGAATGCCTGAGTTTGTCTCCTTAGAGGGCAGGTGAAGTCAGATGCTTCAGCAGTAGCTTCTGTGATACCAGCAAGACTAGGGTAAGAAGGGAAGTGGAGACAAGAGAATTGTTGTACTCACAGTGGTGAGTAACAGTGGACCCTGCTTCAAACAAGGTGAATGGCAAGGACCCACACCTGACTGAACAGACATCATATAAACAAACATACAGCATATATTTATATTCCTATACAGAAATATATATATGCAACACAATCCATAGACATAGTTAACAGTAATTTTAAGAACGCTGATATATATTTGGTTTGATAATTTATTGATTAGATTTGATAATGTAAGAATAGCAGCTGAGTGGCTAAATCTTAATGTACTTAGAACATTATGTTTAAAATATAGCTCTTCTAAGTCGTAGCTCGGCATTGTAATCTCCATCTTACAAAGAAGGGTTTTATGTTTCATACAAGTTTAATAAACTGTTCATGCTTCTGTGAGTCTTAGGAAAAAAAATAACAAACAATCAAGCAAACAAACAGGAGGGAAGAGACACAGGGAATTGTTACTGATTCCAGAGTTCACCCATGGACCTTATAATGAGGGTCCTGGCCGCAAAGTGACAGATTTTCAAACTCAAGGCCTGCCTATTATGCTAACACTATCCCAGCCCTATATGCTGCCTATGTCTATGGTTCCAGGAGTAAATGTGCAAAGGTGTGACCTCGTGCATTGCTTTTCGCTGTTACTAGCTGTAAGGTGAAAGTGGACTTGATATAAGTTTATTGGGGATTTTGTCTGTTTTATGTAGTTTCAGAAAATGGCAATATTTATCATTAGTGAACCTGGCCGGTCATATCTGAGAAGACACCTATAGTTGTGATTGGTATATATTTTCTGCTTGAAATTATCATCACTTATTCTGCCTTACAGCCCATAATAAGGACAATAAGACTATTATCAAAATCAATGGCAGAAATAAACCTTACTGTGACTCACCATATACCATAAAATGTCTTATGTGAATTATTGTATTTTAATCTTTCAAGCATTTTAATGAAATCTGTTGTTATTACCAGTGTTTTAAAAACTAAAGCCTAAGGCATCATTTAAACAATTCATTCCTGAGATAATACAGTGAGTCTAAGGATTAAACAGGATTGATACCAGGGTCTCTTGATGACCTAACTTGCACACTTAACCAGTGTGGCTGTCTCACAAATCTGAAATATGTTAGTTCAGCAGTAGAAACTCTCTTTGTCTTAATGTCCTTTTACTGCAGAGCGCCTCACCTAAATCTCATTTCTTTCTTCTTCCCTTTAGAAGCTAAATGCAGAAGGCATGTTGCCAAGGAGAAAGGAATAGGAAATGAAAACATGTTTGCAATTTTTTTCTTTCAATACTTCTGTCATTGAAGACTCCTAGCTGTCATTCTTCAGCTCCAAGGCATGTCCAATGGCCCTACCCACCACTACAGAGTCTATCCGCTACCATCCCCAAATTTAATTTTAATTATTTTCAAGATGTTTGCTTTAACAAAAAAATGTGGATATGGTGTTTTCTCTGAAGCCTAGTGAGCTTACTGACATTTTAAAAGTCATCTACATCAAATATTTTTCTCTTTATCCAATCTTCACAAACAAACTGGCCAAACTAAACAGGTTTTCAAAGCCTGGTTGGTGTGAAGTGAACGCTCTTTTTTAAAAAATGGAATGATCCAGAAACAACAGGTCTAGGCATCATATTCTCAGCAGGATTTTGCCTTTCCCAATGCTGCTCTCTTTTTCGTTCATCACATTCCTTCAGTTGGTAACTTCTATAAGATTTTTAAGGGTGAGTAATTAAGCATCCAGCAATATAGAAGGAAGGTATCTTCAAAGACTCACCAGTCATTTGGGAAGGGAAGTTTACTATCAACTTTAAAAAGTCCCTGAACAAAACGAGGAGGGTTAAGAGCCAGACAATGCTGAGATGATAGGAAATACAGAGTGACATTCATTATGGGATTATAACCAAACCCAGAGTTTATACTTGCATGCAAACTGATAATCCATGTCTTTGGGAACTTTATAGCACAAGGAATTTTTCTTTCTCAGCTGGTGGAGAGAAGTTGCACCCTCTAGCTTTATTTTCTGCATGCTAAATATTCAGCTTAAATGTCTCAGGCAAGTTGCTTTGGGAAATTCAATATATCTTCAATATGTTTTTTGTGTCATCCATGTTTTTAGGGAGGCACTGGTATGTAGTGATATAACCAGTGACTCAGTGTTGACTTGGGTTCTGAGTTCCTTTGGATCTTTGGGACACAGTTTACCTGGGTGCGAATCCTGCCCTCGTTACAATGCATGTGTCCGTGGGTCTTTGTGAGACTAGTAGGATCCAAAGTGGTAATAAATGGTGGTTAAATGATGTAAGCATATGTGATTAATTTTAATAATACCTTCTGCATTCTCAGCAGTGTTGACTGTGCAAGTGAGCTATGGAACTATTTATTATGAATTTTATGAGATTTCTTTTTTTAATTAATATCTTTATTATGGATAAGTATATACATTGTATGAGCAAATCTTGTGACTGTGTCCCCATTTTCCTCCTCTTTGTCCCCTCTGGGGTCCTTCCTCAGTGCCTAATGGATCTGTCCATAGGATAGGGGGTTGTGAACTGCACCCGAGGGAGCCAGGTTTTCATTCTCATTTTTTTTCTTCCCCCTTGTGTGTTGTTGCTGAGGGATTCAATGTCTCTAGATATTCTCCCCCACTGTGGCTCTTACATTCTTTCTGCCCCTCTTCTGCTCAGCTCTCTGAGTCATACTGGGTGAGTTTTAAGTCTGCTTTTTGTTGAAATCTTAAGTATCTCTGGATCTTTGCCCTGGGTAATGATGGGTATCTTTGGTGTCTGTCTCCATTGACCTTTCATGAGTTATCAGACTTGCTGTGGTGGTTGGTCTCCTGTTTGTCTCATTACTTTCTCATAGGTTTCATTTGGGCCCTGAGTAAAGGCCAGGGGTAGTTTTTCTCCTGCCAGGATGTCAGCCATCATCCAATGTCTTGTTGGTGAAATTGGGTTGTCCCTGGCTCTCTCACTACCTTCTGAAAAATACAAACAGAATCTCGATCAGAGAGTGAGATTATATTTCTTATCTCTGAAAATATCATTAACCTCTTTCACCCCATCTAGGAATGGGAATTTCACTTTCACATCTTCACTAGATTTAATTGGTTTGTTTTCAGTATTTACTATATACCATAGTAAAGAATCAGAACACTGATTATTATTTGAGACGCTAGAACCTTATGACTGAAATACTTTTTTATCAGAGGTAAGTTAAATAGAAAAGTTTAGCTAATTAGACCTAGGAGACATGCTAATGAGACAAAATAGAGAAAGCCAGGCAGGTCTCCGCTAGGGATAGAGGCCCAGCAGAAACCAGAAGATGCCAAACACCTGTTTTCTCATGACACAAGAATGAAAAAATTATAGATGACATGTCATTACATGAGAATGTATTTTGACATGTAATGATAATAGATGAAGAACCTCTTACCTTTAATGAAAACGAGAGCATTATGCACACATTGAAATAATTATTTCATATATATCACTTATATTTTAGCTTAGTGATGGCATCATATATGTATTTTGTATTAATTCATCCAAACCTGGAGCCAGGAATGATATATGTCTGCAATATTTAGAGGTAATAGCATTATGTTTATCAAATACCCTTCCCTATCTATTTCCACAAGTTCTTCCATTTGTCCATATTTAATGAGTGGAAGAAATTGTAAGATGTTAAATGAACTAACAACATGGTGGAAGCCTTTTCAAGGCAGGAGTAGTTGAATACACTTTTCTCCTCATGCTCAACTCTCATTCTTGCCTCACTACAGAAGCAAGCAAGTTTCTAAGCTTCTCTTTAACATTTTCTCATCAAAGGGCAATGTATGATTCTTTGCCTTTAGAAAATCTTGTTTTCAACTCAAAGGAGATTTACTTCCCTGTTTCCTTTTTATGAGACATAATTTTTCTTATCTATATGGATGTGAATGAATGTTTCTGTATGCATGCATGTGTTATGTTGGTATATACACTTATGCACCCGTGGTTCATAGGTTATAAATACATTTCCATTTATGAAACATAGAGGCTTCATATTTTGGATTTAATATACAATATATGAAGGTTAATATGCTACTGTATCTTAATGGCTAATTAGCTATTTGCTATCTAACTTTATTTCTTTTTCTACTATAAAAATGTTGTAATCAATCTTCACTGTATGGCCATCCAAATGTAACTTTTCATTTTTCTCAGAGATAGGTTTTAGGGATTTTTTTGTAACATTTACTTTATTGAGTGCTTTACTTATGGCAATAAAATAAAACAAAACAAAAGCTAAAAAAATGAATACTACTAACTTGGATTAGAACTTGTGCTTGCCATTGATCTATGCCCCCCCTTGCTGTCCATAATCGAATATACTAAGATCGCAAACCCACCCACATAAGGGTGGACTCTATGATACATCTTCCAGACAAACAACAAGTCTTTCCCCAACCTCCAGAATTAAACCCTATGAAGATGGCAGCCTGGTGGGGTTCCTCCCTCTTCTTCCTGAGATCTTCTCCAGTTCCTGAGATCCTCTTGTCGGCTTCTGGTGTGGCCTGAGCTTCCCCCTTGTGATTGGTTCCCAGCTGAGTGAGTGAGAAAGGGAGACCAGACCCTGTCTTTTAATTTTTTTTAAGTCATCATTGCGAATATTGGCTAATTATATATAAAACATAGAAAAATATTATGCCTTGCTAGTTTTTTTTTTCAGGGATGGGTGAAAGTTAAAAATGTGCCTATATTTTTATAGTGAGATATATGATATATCTTCTCTCTCTTTCTCTCTCTCTCTCTCTCTCTCTCTGTATATATATATATATATATATATATATATATATATATATATATATATATATATATATATATATATATATATATGTGGGTGTGGGGGATGGGTGACATCATCAGACTAAATAATTCCTCCCAATACAATAACTGGATGCTAAATTCGTCATCATACTAAGACGTCATCAGACTAAATAATTCCTCCCAATAACTGGCTGCTAAATTCCTGATTTTTATGAAATAATATTAAATAGTATTTTTTGAATCTCTTATGGTATAATCCCAGTGAACAGTGAGATCCATGTAGAATTTTATAACAGTGATTTTTGGGGCGTTCTTTAAGTGTCAAGTAAATTGAGTTTGGTGGCATTGGAAAAGGTATGCTAGAATTGGTTTATTGTTTCTTATCAGTCTTCCCTGAGATTACAAATAATGTTTGTAGTTATGCAGATTCTCTGAGCCTGAAGTTCTTTGTGCCATATATAGGTTGGACTGAATTATTTATAAGACCTCATTCAGTTCCACAGTGCTAGGAGTCTTAATTCTATCTTTTCCTGTATGTCTTCCCACACACCCTTTAAAACCATGAGAGTATATGAGCAGCTGAGCATCTGGAAATATTTCTTAAATTTTAGCAATTTACTTACAAATACAAGCAGACTATTTAATTACCCATATGTGCTAAAGGTCTTTTCCTTTAATATTGAGAATAATTTGTGAAATACTTTATTAGTATTGTCTCCTACCTTTTTCTATTCCCTATCAACCATTTCCTAATTGTACAATGAGTACTATTTTATACCTCTTTTAGTAGGCCATAAAGCTGTCCTTTCTGGTGTAAATACTTGTAAGGTCTCAATGAACAAGTATAGCACTACATACATACATACATACATGCATACATGCATACATGCATACATACATACATGATTGACAATCTTTACTTACTGTGCTATGTGAGTTTCCAGTTACAAATCAGAAGCTTATCGCTGGCATCTACGGGTTCAATTTAGTAATATCTATGTCTGGAAGCTAACTGCCAAAAAATACAGACCCTTGAGGCTGGCCAAAGTTGGTTCCAGATTCTGGTATAAGGCAGACCTGTGAGCTATGAATAAATTGGCATGGCCACAAAAGTTAAATAAATAATTTCAGGGCTGGAATCCAGAAAGACCATTAGTTGAAAGTCTGGAGTATTCACAGACAAGTAAAGTTATCAATCAGATTTCCTTCTTTCAAGCCTCTTCAACCCTTACAGGCTCCAATCCTATTGCTGCCCACATAGTTCCAATCAACAGTGTCAAGGTTATAGATGTGATAAGTGGATTCTGGACATAAGTCAGGTTTGGCCTCACCAGACATAGGAGTGAGAGCTCAGATTCTTGTAAGAAGAGAAGGTCATAATCTTCTTTCTTCTTGGTGTTAGTAGGATAAATTCAGACTCAGTGCTCTGCTGTGGTTTCTGAGGTTCTATGGAGCAAATTTTACTATTACCGTTATAAGGACAAAGAAAACATCCAGACTCCAGTTCTAAAAGTATTTGGACTCAGGATATAATAGCTAACTAATTCAGAGATTTATTCATTTCTAAATATCCTTCCATTAATAAAATATCATTTTAACTCCCATATTTTACCAAGATGGCCAGTGATTATGTTTAATTAAAATATTTTTAAATCCATGGCAGAGTTCTTGAGTCAGCAGATTTCTTCTTTCAAATGCTCTCTGGTGAAAACAAGGCAATGTCAAGAGAGCCAGTTAATGTATTCTTTTTGGATGTTAAACAGTCAATCTGAACCTACTTTGATTAAATTGGCAATCATCTTCCATTCCTTATTTTTCTTTTTCTAGCATGACAAAAATACTTGCTATGTGTCATGACATCAGATTCATAGAATCAATGAAAATGACAGTCATTTCTCCAAGGCCTTATTTAACAACAACAACAAAAAAAAAAAATAATCACAACTTAACTATGATTCAACAACTAAATCAAATTGGTTTGTTTTATATTTCATCTTTAGTTTCATGATTGTTTTCTTTTGTTAATATTTTATTTATTCATTTTCAAGCAGAGATTGATAGAGAGAGAGAGAGAGAGAGAGAGATTGAGAAAGAGAGAATGCACCAGGGCCATCACCTTGTGGGTCTGGCCCATGTGGGTCCTGGGGAATTGAACCCAGAGACTTAGGAACCAGAAGCAAGTGCCCCACCCACTGAGCCATCTATCTAGCCCTCATTATTGTTTTCTCAATGAAGATCCAGTCAAGGAGAGAGCACTCCCTAGTGGGAGGGGCAGTGGTAGACCTATCATGCACTGAGTGCAACACTGGTCACAGCGAAGATAGTGATCACGTCTTTCTGAAGGTAAGAAGAATACTAGGAAGTGACTGGGATGTTCTTGCTGAGTGTTGAAGAATAACTGTGAATTCAAATAAATAAACTCTTGGACAAACACACACAAACATGGGGACATGATTGAGTTTAAGCTATAATGAACTGTGAGCGAGTTAACTTGAAGCAGAATAAGATTGGTGCAGATGTTGAAGATTATGCCTTATGTAATATGCTGACCTTCCTCCTGTCTTTATTAATGCTGCATCGAAGTTGATAAAACATTGAAAAATTCATCATAATCACATGTTAGAAAGGGAACTTTGAATGAATTAAATAAAGGGAGACTTTGGCATGTGTCAATGGTGTTGACCTCAATTCATTAAATGAAGAAGGTAGGCCAGATGGAGAATATGCACTGGGTTACCCGAGAGTAATAAGTATATATTTGGAGACTACAATGAAAGGAAACATTTGCATATAGTGCATCTCATTTGTCAGACACTATTTTGTACATCACATGATGCATAAAAACAATATTTAACTCATATATTTAGTTGTACTATCAACTTTAAACCAAATGTTATTGGCCCCCTCAGCAACAATACACGAAGGGGGAAGAAAAAAAAAGAAAAAACTGGCTTCTTTGGTGCAGTTCATAACCCCCTAAACTATGGACAGATCCAGTATGCGCACCAAAGAAGGACCCCATTGGGTAGGGGACAGAGAGGAGGGAAACGGGGACACCTTCACAAGACTTGCTCATAGGATGCATATTCTTATTCATAAGAAAAATATTGAATGAAAAAAATCAAATGTTAAACTTTTCTATCAGCTTTAGATGGATACATGATGAAAGCTGTATTTTCACACGAGAAAGGGAAGGCACAGCAAAATTAAATAAATGATTTAATTTTACTCAAAAATGGGCACAGACAACTGTTAGCCATGGCTCATTTGCTTGCTGAGTCTTCTTGAAGACTTGTCTCATCACATGTTTCTGAAGAATATGCTTAAGCATTCGTAAATGTCTGTCTTCCAGGGAGATTGTCTGGGTTGTATCTGGGATCCTTAGAACATGTGTGTTCTTTGAGTGAAATTCTAGAGATAATTGGAAACAGGCAGATGAACGAATGCACCCAAGGTACAGAGTGGGGACACTCCAGTCTATGAATGTTCATTAAAATCATACCCAAATGATTCACACTGTTATCAAACCCTAATGAGAATAACAGAGAAATCATCAGGATAGCTGAGTGGTATCAGTAGTGTCTGCATCCAGACCATGTGACAGTGACAATTCAAAACAACGGTTACACTATTGCTGCAGTGTATCAGATTTCACTATTGGCATATATCCATAGCAAATGCTGGAGACAAGTATTTGAAAATACTAGTACACATCTGTGCCCTTACTTAACTCATATCTAACACTGAGTCCATTTAAAGAAATTAAGAATACTGAATAATTTTTAACTAATATTGAAATTGGCTGTCTATATCACAACAGTGTCCTTCCTAAATCAGGGTATGAAATATCTCACCAAATCTGAACAGAAGTTGGAAGATAACTGAGGGGAGCTATTTGTCTTCCTTGGTAAATGAGACTTTTGAATATTTAAATGGAAAGCCTGAGGACAAAATGCATCAGGTACCTTGACAAAGAAACAGGATTGATATTTTTTTTTCTTCACAATACTGTAAAACCTTATCATCTAAACTCTTGACTGTGTTTTCCTTAGATAGCCTTCTTCTTGGAGATTTCCAATAAAATGTACATGCACAAGCCAGGTTGAGTCTTTAATCATGAAGACTCGCCCACTGATGATATCCTTGACTTCTATATCCAAATGCAAACCTTTGTCTATAAACTAGAACAGAGGCTGTCCATCTCCAGAGCTACACCAATGATTCTGTTGAACGGAAGAACAATATGATTAAAAGCTATAAGATATTACCTTCAAACCTTTTCTCGCCATCTGTGAAATTATGTGCTATTGCTTTGGAAGGCTTTTTCCTTATGAGATATGTTAAATAAAATCCATTGAAAAGGAAAAGCATGTGTATTTTTTTTAACCAAAGTGGCATACATCTTCTTTAAATCTTGGATTTTAGAGATCAGAATATATGAGAATGGTATCGGTATGGTTCTCTAGATAAAATGTTTTAAGAATCAAATTCTGAACTGTGAATGAAAACATTGTAAGTGGGTAATGGAAAGGCAGGCTCATTGCTTAAGTAAGATTTAAAATGGGAATTTTGAATGAAGCTGCTCTAGAATAAGGGACTCGTTATGAATAAGTAGTATCTGGTTGAACACATACGATGTGGGATAGTGTAGGAGGGAAAGGACTGTAGGCCAATTTTCAGGAGGATTTGGATATTGCAAATCAACTGGGAGACAGATAATTACATTAACATCACCACCTGAGCTATTTGGGTCTGGGAAGAATGGCCATGGAATTGAACCAAAGAATGCTTTTAGTGTGGAGTAATAAAACTTAGTCCAGAGACCTAAATCCTACTAAGAATTGTAAATGAGGTTTGTTGCAAGGCTTAATAATGCTGTTGTGCCTGAATTCTTACCATTTCCCCCATGTCATCATGTGTCCCTTACATCTTGTGCATTCATTCATAATTTTAATGTGGATGGAGCAGCTCAGAATTCTATGTATGTAGACCTGAACATAGAAACAAGCACCCTCAACAACAGCAATATTCACCTAGGAATGAGCATTTGCTTTCTACACTTTATAAAAAGCAATGTATACCAAATCTACCCACACATACTTCCCTCTACTCCATTGTTCAGACGTGAGTGGCACAAACATCTGTAGACCAATCAGCTGTCCAGGATAATAGACCAATCAAACATCCAGGGCAATAGACCAATCAACTGTCCAGGGCAATAAACCAATCTCTATTCCTGAGAGCTGGGAATCTACTAGTAGAATGAGGGGATGACCCGTCATCAAGGAAGGATTAACAAATGACTGTGGGACACTCAACTAATAGTGTCTGCCTCAGAAGACACTGCTGAAGATGAAGCAAATATATTGAATGCTTACAGCTATTCATGGGAAAGAGTCTTTTGGAAAATAGAAACTTAGATCTTAAGACATGCTATTTTCCTTTCTCTTACTATTATAGGTCTTTAACAATAAATTGCCTGCTTAATCTCTGTCTTTGGTTCCTAGAGGAAAATGTCTATTATTATTATGTCTTTATTCTTTTTCTAAAAAAATAAATATTTTATTTATTTATTTGTATGTTTGTTTGTTTTGGTTTTCAAGGTAGGGTCTTGCCCTAGCCCAGGCTGACTTAGAATTCACTATGTAGTCTCAGGGTGGCCTCAAACTCATTATTTTTAAGGAGAGAGAGACAGGGAGAGAGAGAGAGAGAGAGAGAGAGAGAGAGAGAGAGAGAGAGAGAGAGAGAGAGAGAGAGAGAGAGAGTATGGGCATTCCAGGGCCTCCAGTCACTGCAAAGAAACTCCAGATGCTCTGGAGCAACCACCTTAACCACTGAGCCATCTCTCCCGCCCCTACATCTTTATTCTTTGATGCCCCATCTCACACATTATAAATTCCTTACTAACAATCCCATTTTCACTGGACACTGTGTTAATAACTTGGGCTTTGAGTTTGACTTCTGTGAGTCTAGAGTTAAGCCCTTTTTCCTTCTTTTTACTCCACAGAGTATATCAGAATACAAGTGAATGAAAGTTCATAATTAGCTGAATAGCTTCTAAAATATTACAATTTGTAAAAAAGCAGTAAATCGCTTTCCAGTTTCTGTATTTGAATTATTATTTTGACCATCAAATTATGGCCCCTGTGACCCATGGCATGTATGATTTGCAAAGCTTTAGTATGTTTGAACCCCTGGGTTAAAAGCTGTGATCTAGATCACACCACTCTTCCTTCTTGGAGACCTTTTTCATTGCTCTTATGCTGTTGCATTAATTTGACCTGTGGATGTTCAAGTTCAGTGATGAGATTAAAATGGGAACATGAAAGCCTAAGCCTTCAATGTGAGAAACACACACACTCACACATCACAACATCCATTCCATTATTAGTCAGATTTTTTAAAAAAATGGGTGTCATTATTGGAAGTTTATGTCTCTTTTTGTCATTTTTTTATCATTAGGAAAAAGAATGCCACTGTTCTCAACATGATGATAACCTTTGCAGACAGTGAGCTGGTGTGTGTACCACCCACTGTGCTAGGTACTTAATGAGGGGATCATACTCTCAGGTTTATGACTGACAGTCCTATAAGATCAATATTGTTGGGCTTCTGTTTAGCACATGACATAGGTCAGCCTCAGAGAGAGAATTTGTTTACATTAATATAGTTTGTCTCCTGAGCATTATTTTCTTCCTCCCTTCTCCCTGACAAGCATCCACACATAGGCCCAGCTCACCCTATGGACTTTCTCACTTTCTTTGAATTTACACAAAGATGACATTCACAGTGATTCAAAACCACATGATTTCAAAGTGCTTCCCCCAAACTCCTGATGCATTTCAGTGCCTGGGGATTAGTTTAGACACCCACTGCTCTAGTTTCTCATTTTGCCAGCAGCTGGGAGGACGACAGCCAGCTGCTAGGAAGTGTGTCTGCATTGTATCCCCTCAACAAGCAGACAGCTATGCTTATCTGCAGAAAGACTGGAGGGTTGTTTTGTGTTTTATAAGAAACTCTACGCAGGCTCAAAGAGATTTCTGATTTGAAAGGAAACTAAATTGAAGAGTAGAACTTTTTCTCTTTTTTTCCCCTATATTTCTTCACTATGGAAAATTGTCCAACTGTGTGTCACTCAGGTTTATCAGCCAAATGACACTATGAGAAGAAGGGCACAGAAAAAATGGCACAGAAGGGGCTGGAGAGATAGTTCAGTGGTTAAAGGTGCTTGCTTTAAAAGATAAAGAAAAATCCCTCCAAAACCAGTGACTTTCTCATAGATTTTGTTTTTATTTGGAATGGAGTGGAAGATGGGGTGGGAAGATGTTAAGAGCCATGATGGGGGAGAATATCCAGAAGCACTGCACCCCCCATCAACAACTCACAAAACTGGGGGAGGGACTGGCTACCTCTTGTCCTATTCATAACCCCTACTCCATGGACTTATCCAGTATGCCCAACGATGAGGATACCCAGTGAACTGGGGACAGGGAGCACGGAAATGGGGATACCAATATAATATTTGCTCACACAATGTATCTAATTTTGGACAAAAAAGATATCAACTTAAAAAAAAAGGAATAAAGGAGTATAATCAATCCAGCTCTTACTTTATAGACATTGTGACAATTTACTTTTCCATTTAGGTAGAGATGTCTGTTATGAAAATTTATGGTTTGTATTGTGTTAAGTCATGGACAAGTCTTCATAAACTCTGGGAAAGTTAGACTACAGGTGGGTATAGATTGTCACTGGAACATAAAAAATAGGATTTTCAATACCTATTTTATATGTCATTTAACTGCTATGATGAGGTGGCCTGATGGTGAAGATGTTGCAGACAAAACAATGAAATAAAAGAGTCCAGAATTAGAGCCACTGATGCATGGCCAATTTAATTTTGACAGGAATTCCAAGATGTTTGAAAAGAAAATAGAAGTGTTTTGATTAAATAGTGCTTAAATGATCAATTCTATATGAGGGAAAATAAACTGTACAGCAGTCAGTAAGAAGGAAGCCAGAGTCGAGCATAACATTAAATATAAATCAAAATCTTCAAACATCTGGCAGAAGACATAATAGAAATTCTTAAAAATCTTGTAGCATCCAAATAGTAAGACAGGACCAAAAATGACTAATCATAGTAAACAATAACTTATACTGAACAAATTAGATATAAAATTTCTATTAAAATGACGTGATGAAGATAAAAATCACAAGTCTATGGTAAAATATTTGTAACTCCTACATCTTATAAAGAACTTGTACTGTAGTTAACTTCTTGTTGCAGCCAGAAGCAGCTGGTGGGAGGAAAGGATTTATTTTGGCTTATAGAGTCCCCTGCTGTTATGGGAAGCTCCTTATTGGCAGGGGAAAGGATGGCATGGGCAGAGGCTTACCTCTGCCATGGCAGGTGGAACACTGTATGTAGCATGAAAATGAGCCAAATGCTGAGGTGGGGTGCGACTGGCTAGAAGACTCCTCAGTGCTCCCCCAACAACACACCTCCTTCAGCAATACTCCAATTACCAAATTCCCACCAGCTGGACACTTAGCATTCAGAACACAAGAGTTAATGGGGGATACCTAATTCAAACCTGCACAATTTGTATCTAGACTATATAAAGAACAATAAAACTGATTAAAATTGGGACATAAGTAGAGCTAGGTAGTAGACACTTCATAAAAAAATGTGCAAATGTTCACTTAGTACCCCCAAACACCCTTACACCCTTACATCATTGGCAAACAAGTAAAAACAACTCAATAATTGTGGTGGGTGGTGGTTTGAATATATGGCCCCATAGGCGCAGGTATTTTTGTTTGGAGTTAAGCTTGTAACTTAAGTGTCCAGCCTGTCGTCCAGGGAAGAGGTATGTCACTGGGGGTGGGGGAGCAGATCTGGTCTTCTAGCCATAAGGTGTGCAGGGAGATGGGGAAAAATAAAGATCTGTAAGTATGTTTATCATAGTCAGCCACACACCGCCGGGATAAATCTCCAATCCAGGCACAGTTTTGGGAGGAAAATATTTATTAAAGTAACAGATCCAAGGGAAGTTTAATAATGAATTAAAAGGCTGGCTCCCTTTCACAGATCCATGCAGAGAGAAAAACCCATCCAGCAGCTCCAGCCAGCACACACCAACTCTAACTAGCAAGAAAACAGCAGGAACTTAAGGCCTGAACTCAGACTGCTCTTTGCATATGTATCGCTGGAATTTCACATCTGCCTTAGAAATACCTTAGGCCTGGATCCTAGGAGGCCAGGCCAAGGTGATACCTCCTCCAGTCAGGCAGCTGGAGAAAAAGGGATTAACTCTTGAATCTATTGGGGGACATCCATTCAAACTACCATAGTGGTGATTCAAAATGAATGTCATTCATCCTGTGAATGTCAAGATCCTGGTTCTCAGTTGTGTTTGATCATTAATATTTGAATATAGGATTGAAGAAGCACATTAAGACTTCTTAGCCCATGAGTCTTGTAGCTTTGCTAAGTGTCATAGTCTGGAGTGTCACTTAGTCATCTGTAGAGAGGGCAGACCTCAGTGTCTGACACTGGAGAGGATGCAAGGATGAAGGGGTGGATGTGGGGAGAACCACAGTAAACCCAACCTATTCCTGCTAGCTCTGCTTGGGAAAGAATACGATGATTTTTCTCAATGCTCTATCTGAGGCTATCATTGTTATGGACAGTTGGTTCCTCAGCTAAGTTAAGTTGTCTTTAAATCAAC
>PVHP010002501.1:0-89290 GCA_004024765.1 Zapus hudsonius
TCTCTCTCTCTCTCTCTCTCTCTCTCTCTCTCTCTCTCTCTCTCTCTCTCTCCCTCTCTCTTCCCCCCCTCTCTTTTTCTCTCTCTCACTCTTGGTGACACACACCTTCAATCCAGCACTTGGGAGGGTGAGTAGGAGTATCACTGTGAGTTCAAGACCAGCCTAAGACTACATAGTGAATTCCAGGTCAGCCTGGAAAAAAAAAAGTCATTACTATCTGTCAACTTAATAAAGGAGGAAACCAGGAAACAAAAAAAGATTCTCCTGAAACCAAAACAAGAGCTAACCAAAGCAGAAATATCTATAGAGCTCTAGGGTCTGAGAGGGAGGGGACCCTTTTCTTTCTTAACTTTTACTAATCTGATCTAGAGACATCACCTCTACCATCTATACCTGTCCTTGAATTTTTAATAACATTTAGTTTTATATAGACATGCAGAGAAACTGGAAACTGTGATAGGGGGTACAGATTTCTAAGTGCACTGTCCTCCCATACAGGAGGAAATGATGCCATGTAGTCTTAGTAATGAATGGAAAATATTATAGTTATTTTGTGATCTTTAAAAATTTTTACCAAAGTATAAAAAATTCTCTTATGGATAGTTTTAAATGCATAGAGAAATGAACAAGTAAACTAATGTCTATTTAGTAAATTAAAACAGCCACATTAAAAATTCTTATTTTTATAAAATGTTCATATTTTATAAAATGTATGAACTGTGTCACTTTCTTGAAGCCTTATGACAGAGTGAGCATCCTTTGAATGACTTATTGCATTGCTTCCTTTTGTCATAGTCAGTCACATGCTTCTGGGATGAACTTCCAAACCTGGCATGGTTATGAGAAGGACTTATTGAAGCTCCAGATCCAGGGGAAGTTCCACAATGGTGAAATAGGGTGGCCCTCTTTCACAGGTCCAAACAGAGAGAAAGAAGCCATCACCAAGAGCACATGTACGCCAGCAAACAGGCAGGGAGTAGAGAGATTACCTTCCCCTTTATATAGTCTTAGGGCAGAGTCTTGCAACCCTTTGACTTGTTTACTCTGAGTTTATGGAATTTCTTTCCTTTACAGCCCTCTCAGGAAGGGATGTTTGTTTCTAGCTCCCCTGAGCCTCTTACTGAGAGAGCTGCCTTCCTGCAAACAAGCTCAGAGACCCACCTAAGATTACTAACAGATCAAGTTGACAACAAAATTTAACCATCTTCTATACTCTTCCTAAATTTGATTCCACTTTCAACACCCAACCCTATGCTCTTAATGCCAGAAACTGTCTCTGCAGGATATGGAAATATGCATGTAGAATATATTGCTGGTAACACTTCCTCTGAGATCTCTTTCCTTGTTATGACACACCTTCTTCATTTATGTGAGTGGATACTTCATCAATGCATTCTTGTGTGCATCTCTAAAGTTTCTTGGACAATATACATAGTCCCTTAGTAGCTATTTTCTCCTGTAACTCCTTTTACATTCAATTGAATTTCATGTCTGGTGTCACCACCTTTCAATTTTTTTCTTTTTTTGCATTTCTTTGTGCGTGCGTGTGTGTGTGTGTGTGTGTGTGTGTGTGTGTGTGTGTGTGTGTGTGTGTGTGTTGTATTACTTGGAATCCACCCTAGGGTCTAGTGCATGCCAGGCAAGTGTTCTACCATTGACCTATACCCTTAGTGATGCATTTTCATCTTTATTGGCTAGTCTTTTGTTCACACAATATCACAAGGAGCAAGAAACCAACATAACCACATACTTTGTGTCTGTGTTGTGAACTGAATAAACAGATGGGCAGTGACTACTCAGTGACAGACTGAAAGAAGAGACATTATGGGTCACTGATGAAGAAGGACATCTGCTGTTTGCCCACATGCCAACTCAATGAAGAGCCAGTCTCAGAGTTGTTATCTATACGTAACAGAAATTCGAACGGACCTATATAAGAAATGAATGTTACTTATCACAACCATAGAAACTGAAATTCAGGGATAGCAGAGCAAGGACTGCCTACATATCCATTTTTTCTCCAGAGAAGGATTTAGTAATGCTAGATACCTAGGACTCATACAAAGAGATCTTTTTAGTTAAAAGTATTTTCCATTTCATACTGTGTAATTGCAGTGTTTCTAGGGTCATACCTGGTGATGATGAGGATTCAATTCGTGATTACTTTGAAGGCTCCTAGGCAGAGAACATATTGGAACAATGTGATTATAAATAAGGAACTTTTATAAAAGTCTAAATCTAAAAATCAAAGGTCTTATCAAGATTAAACAGTATAAATTAATTAGAAATAGCTACAAGTCATACTTTAGTACATTATTAGCTTAAAATAATGTTATAGTCATTAACACTGGTTTCTACAAAAAGATGAAATAAGAAAATTTATATGACAAAATAAGCAAAGAAGCAGGATATAGAATGTTATCTATAATTTATACTATTGAAATTAATTTCTATGGAAATAGAGATAATATATACAAGAAGGTTGGAATAGCTGCTTTTAGGTGGGGATTGATTTCTTTGTTGCTGTGTTTTGGTTTTTTTTTCAAGGTAGGGTCTCGCTCTAGCCCAGGCTGACCTGGAATTTATTATGTAGTCTCAGGCTGATCTCAAACTCACAGCAATCCTCATACCTCTGCCTCTTGAGTGCTGAGATTAAAGGCATGAGCCACCATGCCCAACTCTGTTGAAATTTTACCTAACTTTTGCCAAGTGACTATATAATTATATATTTTTTATCTCCATGGTAATACATTTTAAAAGTGATGTCTGTTTATATTCTTAACAAGAATTCTTTCTAATTTTTTATATTTGCTTCAAGAAAAAAAAGAATGGTGTTATAAGTCATAGCATCCTTTCCTAAGGTTAATTATCAAAGGATAATTCTCCTTGAATCATTATTTTAAGTGAAAGGATGAGTTGTTGCTCATGAGAAAAAGAAGGAATCTGAACTTACTACTTCCCCTGTGAGGATGTTCTCCACGCCTTCTTTCATGCCCTTGTCTCTCTCTCTCTCTCTCTCTCTCTCTCTTTCTCTCTCTCTCTTTCTCTCTCTCTCTCTCTCTCTCTCTCTGAGCTCTCTGAAGAACAGTATATATATCCATGAATAAACTGCTCTTAAATATACCATTTACTTACCTGTTCAAATGAGTTCTTTCTGTTTGTTGCTATGTAATCATCCATCTTTGCTTCGTGTTTTTAGGGATTAATGTACTAGTTGTATTTTCTCTTGGTTTCTCTTGATTTTTCTCCTTTTCATTATAAATACTTTCAGGAATTAGGTGTATTGTCAGTCAAGACTTTTTAAATGAAAACATTAAAGCAGTCATATTTGTGAGTTTCCTACTTCAGCCCCACAAGCGTCGGTATTACAGGCATGTGCCGCCATGTCTTACTCATTCTAATTCTTTTGGATGATGACTTGTATTGATAAAAACCATAACAATAATAATTATGCTTAGGTCTAAGAAATAATGGTTTGTTTTGATAGTTCATAGTGTGCTCTCTCCTCCTAGTGTGCCCCCAATGTTCATAAAATGGATGGATATTCCTGTGATGGGGCTCAGGTAGGCCACTTTGATTCCATGTGCAATGTTTCCTTGTCGTGTTTCTTTTTCAGTTATCTAACCTAAGTAGTCATTGCATCACTGTTGGATATTTGTTTTCTCATTTTAGGGAATTTGCTTTGGCGGAAGGTGTAAAACCAGGGATAGACAATGCAAATACATCTGGGGGCAAAGTAAGTGAATCATGTGGCCTGATGATTTGTACACAGGGTCTCAGACATTCTGTAAGGATGGATGACTGATTTATGATTTATGACGGGTGGGGGGGGCTTCTCAAAACTACTGCAGGTTTGGGCAGTGTTGCTTTTCTAGAAATTAGAGAAAAGTACCTTCTTAGAGAAGATACAGTCCCACGCTTCCTGGCTAGTTGGCAGTACCTGTGGATAAGACAGAAGGCGCCTTTGCAGCCAGGCAGGTGAACCACGCCTGGCTGCACAGCTTGGAGAAGAGAGCGGGTCTGGCTTTTGGTTCCTCAGCTGAGTGCCTTTGAGCAAGTTTCCATATGGTCTTGTGCAGCCATATGGGGTGGACGTGGTCTCTGGGTAGGATATCCTTTCCTTAGACCTGAGCATTTTAGCTAGGGTTGCCTTTTTCTTCTCAACTTTCTTAAACTCCAGCTGGCTTTCACAATTGTAGGTGACCTTCTACTTTCCTGCATACAAAGGAATTTTAATGTTATTCCCTTCAAAATCTGTCAGTTTCAAAGAAAAAGATGTAATATTTATATTTAAATAACATGATTTAAATTATGTTTAAATTTATATTTAAATGTTATATAATATATATTTTCCAGAAATATTTCTAGCCAACATTTTTGGCAACAGTTTTTGCTCTAAACTTTTTTGTTGCTATTGTTATTGTTTAAAATTTTTTTTCAGACAAGGTTTTGCTATGTATATATACAGACAGTATCTGTAATCCAGATAGGCTTTGAATTTGCAAGTCTCCTACTTCAGCCCTACAAGTATTGATATTATAGGCATGTGCCACCATGTCTTACTCATTCTAGCTCTTTTGGATGATAACTTGTATTGATAAAAACTATACAAATAATAATTAGCCTTCAGTATAATAAGTGATGGTTGCAGTCTTCTTAAGAGGGGAAGTATATGTTTATTTTATTATTTTGAAAAGCATTGAGAAGGGTAGATGAGATGGGAATTTAGTCGTACAGATTTGTACTCTAAACAGAGATACTCTATTTCTTCCTCTTTAGTGAAATAACAGCTGGCAGTAAGAAATAGAGCAGAAAACACCATCATAATTAATTTTTAATATATGCAGGTTGAATACTACTCATCTCAAATGCTTGTTACCAAAAGTGTTTCAGATTTTGTATAATTTGGGAATGTTTGCAACATCTCCAGAATGATCTAAGCAAAAGTCTCTTGTTTCATTTGTACCTTATGCACATATCCTGAAGATAATTTTATATAATAATTTTAATATTTTTAGTGTACCTGAATTTTTTTGAAGTGGGGTCTCTCTAGCCCAGGCTGACCTGGAATTCACTATGTAGTTTCAGGGTGGTCTCAAACTCCCAGTGATCTGCCTACCTCTGCCTTCAGAGAGCTGGAATTAAAAGTGTGTGCCACCACACCCGGTTGTACCTGAAACTTATTACTTGAGATCAGGTCATGGAGTTTTCTACATTTGGTATTATGTTACCACTCACAAACTTTTGCAGTATGAAACATTCCAGATGTTTTGATGAGGGATACTTAACATGTACCACCAGTTACTTTTCTTTTGATTGGTATACAGAAGTATTTTGTTGCTGTTGCTCAAGTTTTGTTGTTGGGTTTTTTTCCAAAGAGAATCTTACATAGCTCAGGCTGATCTCAAACTTGCTATGTAGCTGAGGATGACCTTGAACTCTAGATCTTTCTGCCTCTTCCCAAGTGCTGGTTTATATGTTGTGCCACCTCAAATGTCTATTACTCTCAGACAACTGTAACAATCAACCCTGGCTTCAGAAAAGATCAAAATCTGCAAATAGGCTGGCATGCCTTAAAATATTGATTTGTCTTTCAAAGATTTAATAGGAAGTCAATCTCACGTAAAAGCAAAATGAAGTTGTTAAAAATTAGTAAGCAAGATAGAAATTATGACAGCCCATCTATTTTAATAAAATTGAGTTATTATTCAAGCTTGCTGATTGAGAATTTTATGCATTTGGCACTGAAATTCAAGCTGGTGGTATTTATTTAAGGACACAGAAGATCATCCCCTAGTTAGTAGTTAAATCTTGAGGAGTATTCTTACAGCCTGTGACCTAAATCCCATCAAAGATCTAAATTACTTGTGAGCAGCCATGAAAAATGTGTCTGATTCATGGATGTCTATGGTCTGGAACTGTTGTCACCTATTGGAAGAATTTCCGCTTTTGTCAGTGATCACATCCTAGCCAAGAGAAGTCCTTACATTGTAGTTTCCTGTACGGCAAACCTTTTGAAAGTTCACGTGCTACCTCTGTTGTGTTCTGCTCCAGAGGTGACGGCATCAGACAAGTACTGCTATGAGAAACTGAACATCGAGGGCACCGAGAAGGGGAACTGTGGGAAGGACAAAGATACGTGGATACAGTGCAATAAACGGTGAGGTGGCAACTTCAGCTCAGAATTCATTTTCAATTACCAGTGTAATTATTTTTTTGAGTGAACAGTAGAATATTGTTTTCTGGGCCTTACAAGGCATGCTTGACTTACTCACTCACCTCTCATTCCCAGAACTCCTACATCACAAAGGCTCCCAAAGCTGGAATACACCATGACCTCTCTCTTAGGGTGTAGCTTCTCTTGGTGGAATTGGGTTGTACACAGTTCTCTTCAGACTGTCTGATTTTTTTTTTTTTTTTTGGTTTTTCGAGGTAGGGTCTCGCTCTAGTCCAGGCTAACCTGGAATTCACTATGCAGTCTCAGGGTGGCCTCGAACTCACAGTGATCCTCCTACATCTGCCAACCGAGTGCTGGGATTAAAGGCGTGCGCCACCACGCCTGGCACGGCAGTCTGATTTTAAAATTGCTGGTCCATGGGTTAGTGGGGAAATTACAGCATGCATCAACTCCCTGTTCGTCCACGGAGCTGGGTGAGCAGAGGCTTGGAATAGCTGTGAGCTGATGGGCATAGTTGCCCGGGAGAACGCGACAGTGGGCAGTCCTCATTTATCGTATAGATAGCAGTTGTTTATATAGAGAAAAGGGCAGAGGTAGAAGCATAGACAGCAAGGGGATTGGTAGGGGCAAGATCTGTGGGCATCTCATGAGTTTGATTGGTAGGGGCCAGTATCCTTTGGATACCTATTTTGCATAGATAAATTGAGGGGGCTCCGTGACTCTATACATGTATAATAGACATGTATAGAATGGTGATGTCAGCAGAGGAAATGTAACCTTATTGTTTAGGTTTGTTATTGTAGCTGGGCTAAGTTTAGGCCTTGAATTGCCTGCTTATCTCAGGGCAAAGCTGTGGCCTGCCTGGGGGCTGGAGTGTTCAGGATTGCTAAGATTTATAGGGGTCCTCAGGCTTTGCCTCAATTTCCTTATCAGAAGGAGACAGTTCCAGAAGACTGCCAGGCTCAGCAAAACCCTATATCCTCCATGCCCCTTTAGCATGCCCACAACAAATACTGTCTCAACCAGTATTTTATTTTATTTTTTTATATGTAATCATCTTTATTATTCACATTTAGATACATTGTATGGGCAAATATTGTGTTGGTAGCCCATTTCCTCCTCCCTGTCCCCAACACACTGGGTATCATCCTCAGTGGGGATGCTGGATTAACCTGTGGGTTGGGAGTTATGGATAGCACAGGAGTCAGCCACTTTCCCAATACACACTTTGTGTGTTTTTGCTGAGGGGGGTAAAGTCTCTGGATATTCTTCCCCACCATGCCTCTTACATTCTTTCCACCCCCTCTTACACTCACTTCTCTGAGTCATGGTGGGTGAGTTTTTTTTTCATTCCAAAACATGAAGTTTTATTGGAGTCCTTTAAATATATATTTATTGTCCATAATGAATTACATTATTTAGTGGGTAAACAATGAGTTGTTTTCCCCAATGCCCCCACTCCCCATCCCCAATCAGCTGGATATCCTCCTCCGTGGGCCATCTGGATCAGTCCTTGTGGCAGGGGACCATGGATAGCCTTGTACTCAGCTCGGTCCTCCTGGCCCAAGTGTGTTGTTACTGAAGGGTGCCATGCCTCTGGATAGTCTCCCCCACCATGGCTCTCACAATCTTTCCGCCCCCTCTTCCGCTCAGTTCCCTGAGTCGTGGTGGGTATTAAGGCTGCTTTAATGTTGTGAGCTTAGGGGTCTTTGTGTCGAAAATTGTTGGTTTCTGTCACCCTGGTTTATCCTGTGTTGATTGAATGGCTGTGGCTGTGGGTCCCTTGTTCATCCCGTCATTCTCTGCGGGGTTCCATATGGATCCTCCATGATATGACTGTGGTGGCTCATCTCTTGCCAGGATCTCAGCTGTCTGCCTACGGTCGGATGGTAGGATTAGATGGACCACAGCTCTCTCGCTGCATCTTGAAAAATACAAACAGAATCTCCATGGGAGAGTGAGATCAGTACAGGTTAATAAACAGACACAATTCTGGATTACCTAGATTCTATTTTTAGTAGCCTCCCCATCAATCGCTCCCAGATTGCATCTTTTCTTGTGAGCCCGAGTATGGGATCCGGTGCCTATCGACATGAATCCCCAGTTCCAGTCAAGGGCTCCCCCTCACTAAGTGGAATATTTGGCCGAATTTGAAAGCTGTTGATTGTCTCCCCCAGGCCCAGGCTCCTCCATTACACAAGTGCTCCTTTCTTGGTTCGCTGTTCTCTCCCAGTAGGAGGTGTGGTCAGCCTACTCATGACCGCAGATTGTGTTTCGTGTCAGTGGTCTCTGTTTACTCCAGCAGTCATTGATCAGTTTCCCCTGGCAGCCTGTGCAGTGCCTTCCAGCACTATACTAACTGCCTTCTGGGGGCTGGATACCGTTCCGGACCTTGAAGGGTGTCTCAATGCTGATCGGTGGCATTCTGTGGTTTCTTCGGCAACAGGTTTTGGCCTCAGGCCTGGGGAGGGCACTCAAGAGCTTTGACAGAATTTTGTCTTGTTTTTGGAACTGCATGGGTCACTTTGGTCAACAGCTCAGTGAGGGAAGGAACTGGTGGCTGGGACCAGGGGTTGTCAGACTGATCAATTATTCATAGGCTTAGACTCTCTCCCCTACTACTCATGGCCCCTCTTGCCAGTCAATGCTCACTACTTGCTCAATAGGTTACAGTATGCTCGTGAGGATTTTATGTTTTTGAACCTAGTTTGGTTTAGCCTCATGCTTAAGCTGTTCCCCTCCCTCCATTATCTCTCATTCATAACCTCTCACTTCTTTCTACTAGTCTGTGTAGAGTATTTTATACTTGGTTATGCTTATGATTTGTCTTCTCAGTATAATTTCCTTGAGGATAAAATTCATATGCAATTTCTGTTATATAGTCTAAAAGAGTAAATATGCATAAATAATAGTAAAAAGTCAAATAATTCTTCTACTTGGAAGAGAATTTTTGTTTGAGACAAAAATATTTAGAACATTTATTATATATTCATACTTACATATGTTGATACATTTGTAATATTTTAAAGAAATAATTAAAACCTCACATTGATGATAAATGTAAGTCTCTATTTTTTCCATTATCAGTTAGATAAAGTCTGACATTTCCATATGTAATCTTGCTTATCTGCCAGTCAATTTTTATGGGATGTTTATTTAAATAAATGTTATCTCTATTAATCATTGAAATAAGTTAGATATAAAAGATATCTAAAGTAGTATCTATTCAAAGTAAAATATATTATGTTAAGTTATAATCATTTATGATAAGAGGGGAAGTTATCAATGTATTAAAGAAAGGGTGGTGAGCCTTTGTGGTTCGTAATCTATAAAATATAATCTATAATCTCCTTGATTTTCAGAGACAGTTTGCAGAAAGATCTATATTACAAAAGAATCCTCCTCCAAATTTTTATATCTACTTCTTAACTCCTAAAAATACAGTTTATCATATTCATCAACATGAACAAATTCTGATAGAGAAGTGACTTGGATGGATAATTTTCTTTAGATAAATACTTGAACCATCAGTCAATAAAGAACAAGTTAGGGCTGGAGAGATGGCTCAGCGGTTAAGGCACTTGCTTCCAGTGCCTAAAGTCCCAGGTTCAATTCCCCAGGACCCACATAAGCCAGACCCACAAGGTGACAAGGTGGTGGCCCTGGTGCATGTTCTCTCTCTCTCTCTCTCTCTCTCTCTCTCTCTCTCTGCTTGAAAATGAATAAATAAAATATTTTTTAAAAAAGAACAAGTTAAACAACCCAGGAATATGGTTGAGCAATAAGAACTTCTGACAGGACACTTCAGACACTTCAGAGCAGGACGCAAACAAATTAGGCTTATTTTATTTTGTTTGGCATACAAGTAAGTAATGTACTTGATGGAGGACCAATACTAAAATGAGAGAAGCTTGCTATTCCAAATGCACATGGTTTTCTGTATCTTCTAGGAAAGAAAGAAATAACTGGTGCTCTCTTAACACAGGGATGTGCTTTGTGGTTACCTTTTATGCACCAATATCGGCAACATCCCGAGGCTTGGAGAACTTGATGGTGAAATCACATCCACTCTGGTAGTACAGCAGGGAAGAACGTTAAACTGCAGGTAATTATTTTAACCCTTCAATGAGAACATCAGGCATCTTCCCATGAATACAACTTAGGACCATTTCTGTGTTTAGTTCATGTGCATGTTAGTAAACTGAAGGAGAATCTAGTCCATACAGGTGATGGAGTAAATCCCAACAGAATAGACATGAAAAGAAGATAAGAATTTCGGAGTTTGGAGGAGTTGGAATATTGCTTGGTTGGTTAATACAATGCTCCAAGGTTTAGCTTGCATTTTCTTCTTCTTATTTTATTATCATTTAGGTAAAATCAGTCATTAAGTGTGTTTTCTTTAGCGCTCACATATGTCTTCTCAGGAAAACACAGAAAGGAGAAGAGCCCAGTTTTGGAATGCATAAGGTACATGGCTGTGTGAGGGAGAAAAGGAGTTTGGGGAAGGGACTGAAATAAGGAAGTTAAATGAAACTGTTAAAGAAGTAATCAGATGCATAGATTACTTTCCCAACTCATCTACAAAAAAGATTGCCCCCACCCAGAAAACTGGGGCGTTGCACAGAGAAGAAAAAGTTTCCAAATTAGAGACTAGCTGACAGTACTGATTATCATGGTTGTATGAAAGTGGTCTAGCCTCAAGGTGCTCAGTTATGATGCCCAATTATCTGCTTAAGTATGTCAGACTAGCAAACAGTTTGTAAAGACAGTCCGTACCATAAAAAACAGGGGCAATCAGAAAACCCCTTAATAACTATTACTGGGAAGAAACTTCTGTCTTAAAACAAGGAAAATAGAGACTATTTAAAAACAACAGAGGACATACAAAGAAGAAAAAAAGTGCTGCTAGGCATTAAAAATATAACAGCCTAAATGTAAGTCAGCCATTTACATTATCTCCTTGAAAGTAGGGCAAAAAAAAAAATTTAAAGGAAATAGACCAAAGAGAAAAATCTACCAAATTAGAATATAAACAATAAAAACAGAGACAATATTAAGGAGAAGTAACTCTGGAATCCAAGTACTTCAGTTTTGTTTTGTTTTTGAAGCAGTGTGTCACTGTAGCACAGGCTGATGTGGAGCTCACTTTGTAGCCCAGGCTGGCCTCAAAGTCAAAGCGAGCCTTCTACCTTAGCCTCCCAAGTGCTGGTATTAAAGGTGTGTACCACCACACCTGTTTTCTGTTTTTTGCTGTTGTTGTCGTTGTTGTTATTGCTCTCATTTTTCTTTTTGAGGCAGGGTCTTGTTTTGTTGCCCAGGTTAGCTTTGAACTCCCAATCCTCAACCTGCTGAGTGCTGGGATTACAGGTATGTGCCACAATATCCACTTAATTTCCTAGATAACAGGCTCACAAAATATGGGGAATGAGTGTAATAAATTAGAGGCAGATCTAAACATAATTATGAAAACTTAGAACTGAAGGACAAAGAAAAGAATTTTCCAAAGTTTCCACAGAGTAGGGAAAACAAAGGTTTAGGGATTAGAGTAGTTTAAGATTTATCATCAGGTTACCTGGGAGTCAGAAGACAGTGGAAAAATTATTCACAAATTAGCATTTTATGCCAAAGTATCAGACCAAAGTCAGACATGTAAGCACCGATATAGTCACAGCACACAGAGGCTGAAGTAGGAGGAGGATCTCAACTTTGAGTCCAGTCTGAGCTACATAGCAAATCCTGCTCTCAAAAATAAAAAATAAAAAAATAGAATTAGTGTGGGAATAGGAAATAAAGGCATTTTTGGTTTGTAAGTTTCTCCAAAATTCATTCACACCGGGCATGGTGGTGCACGCCTTTAATCCTAGCACTCAGGAGGGAGAGGTAGGAGGATCACCATGAGTTCAAGGCCACTCTGAGACGACATAGTGAATTCTAGGTCAGCCTGGGCTAGAGTGAGACCCTACCTCAAAACAACAACAACAAAAAAATTCATTCTCCTAAACAGTTTTTCAGGAAGCTACTAGAATTTATACTTCACAGAAATAAGTAAAACAAGGAAGAGAAAGGCAAGGGATATAGCAAACAAGATATCTACCATGGAGAGAATGTCACACTCAAAGGGACAGTGAGGGCACCCCAGGATGTATGACTGTGTGCTAGGTACAAAGGGAAGACCAGAAGAGACAGGAGGAGCAGATCGGAGCTGCAGGAGAAAGATGAAAATAAGATACATTTACAGTGCAGATTCAGGTAGCCAGCAGATTTTGGATTGATTTTAAATTGTTGACAACAAATTCCTAGGACGGTCAGCAAAGAAGGAGTAAACAAAATAATGAGGAAAAACAAAAACTAGTACAAGAAACAAGAGTTTAGTCATGACAGTACTGCTGTGTTCAACTGGGTAACGTTTACATAGTTATAATAATGTGCACAGTTGTTACTGATTATATAGACTCTTTGTTGAAAGAATAGAGGAAAGGAAAAATCATGAGTGCAGTGAAGGAGGGAAAGAGAAAAAAAGATAAATACTCAGGGAAGTATACAGGGAAGTCAATTGAAAATACCTAAAGTTGAAAACTAAAAAAAAAGAATAATATAAACTCATTTATTTAAAGGAACATAGGCAAATAATAAAGAACTAATCAAGAGTAGAAAGTGGTTTTATCCCAGCACTTCGGGGTGTATGTTGTATGGGTTTGATTGCTTTATTACATTTAGGAAACCAGTTCACCTATTTGGCTCTATATACATGTATAATTTTGATAAAAATATAAATTTTTATATGGTCATTGATAAGTACCATATAAACGAACTATGAATATACATTTTCAATTCATATTGTACTTGTCTTTAATTCTAAAGTAAGTTTGCTATGTTAAATATCGACTGTAGTTATTTAGTCAATCTCATATAGAATTTGTGTATATTCAATGTTTTGGAGAAATGTAAACCAAAAGCAATTCTGATCCTTTTGAAACACATTTGAAATCTTAAAACCTACTTATTAAACCAAATACTTATAATAATTGGTTATTTGACTTTGCATAATGTCTAAGGCAAAATAATAAAGCTAATTCAGCTCAGACCATTGTTGTAATAATTATGTGTAAATTTAAAACTATACCATTGTCTTTGAAAAGAATTAGATAAAAAAATCTTAATTGCTTTTTTTTACTTAGAAGTTGAAAATATTTCTAGGTGTGGTGACATACATGTGTAACCCCAGCACTTGGGAGGTGGAGGTAGGAGGATCAGAAGTTCAAGGCAATTCTTTTTTTTTTCTTAAATATGTATTTATTGTCCATAATGAGTTACATTATTCAGTGGGCAAACAATGAGTTGTTATCCCCAATTCCCCAATGCCCCCCTCCCCATCCCCAATCAGCTGGATATCCTCCTCCGTGGGCCGTCTGGATCAGTCCTTGTGGCAGGGGACCCTGGATAGCCTAGTACTCAGCCTGGTCCTCCTGGTCCAAATGTGTTGATACTGAAGGGTGCCATGCCTCTGGATAGTCTCCCCCACCATGGCTCCTACAATCTTTCCACCCCCTCTTCCGCAGAGTTCCCTGAGTCGTGGTGGATGAGTATTAAGACTGCTTTAAGATCGTGAGTTTAGGGGTCTTTGTGTCGAAGATCGTTGGTTTCTATCTCACTGGCTTATCCTGTATAGATTGAATGTCTGTGGCTGTGGGTCCCTCGTTCCTCCCGTCCTTCTCTGCGGGATTTCATATGGATCCTCCCCTACCAACCGACCTTAGGCAGATACCTGAGATTAGATTCTGTCAAGGCAATTCTTGCTTACATAGTTTAAGGTCAGCTGAGCTATATGTGACCTTGTTTTAAAACAAAACGAATCAAGAGTTTAGTATGCTTATGCTACTGGATTTTATTAAATAATAATTAGAAATTAGAAAAATGATAGTATACCTGTCAGTCAGCCACACACTGCTGGGATGAATCTCCAAACCAGGCATAGTTTTGGGAGGAAAGTATTGAAACAACAGATCCAGGGGAAGTTCCAGAATGGTGAAAGAGGTTGGCCCCCTTTCACAGGTCCAAGCTGAGAGAGGAACCTATCACCAACACCTCCAAAGCAAGCAAGCACACTCCAAACTCTAAACTGGCAAACAGCAGAAACCCCAGGCTTAAACTCAGACTGCTCTGTGCATATGTATAGCTCGAATTCCAGACCCACCCAGACACACCTTAGGGCTGAACCTTAGGATGGCCAAGGTGACACACCCTCCAGCCAGGAAGCTGGAGAAAAACTAATAACTCTTGAATCTATTGGGGGACATTCATTCAAACTACCCAATACCCATTTAAGTTTTGAGCATATTCTCAAGATGAATGTGAATTAACAGAATCCCATGTTCTGTTTGCTTTCCATTTATTTTTAGTGGTGGGCATGTTAAGCTTGAAGAAGATGTAGATCTTGGGTATGTGGAAGATGGGACACCCTGTGGTCCTCAAATGATGTGTTTAGAACACAGGTGTCTTCCTGTGGCTTCCTTCAACTTCAGTACTTGCTTAAGCAGTAAAGAAGGCACGATTTGTTCAGGGAATGGAGTAAGTATTCAGCACCTCATCATGAGACTCATTCATTTCTTTCATACCACAAAACTATATTCTCCTGTAATTCTTACTTCCTTAATTATGAAAACCCACGTTTATGGTATGCACACTAATTTGATAATATTTCAATGTTATATAATTACAGAAAAGTTTGCTTACAAGAAATAATCTTCCTAACCAAATTCTTTTCTTTTCCTTTTATATGCTAATATGACATTATATTGTATAATACCAGTTTTTCTGCAAGAGAATTATGAGATGAATTTTAACTGTAACTGGAGTTTTTAAAGGAGAAATGTAGGGGTTGAGATGAGGATTAGAATTTAGATAATACCCAGCAAAATCCCAATGTACCTCAAAATTTAAGGAGTACCCGAATTCTTGTCTATAAAGTTAAAGAATTAAAATTACAGACCACCAGAGGATAAGGTATAGTGGGAGACTTTATTTAAAGGAAATTGAGAAGTTACAGAGTTCTCCAGCCACCAGTATAGAGAGAATACATGAGAGAGGGTTTTAGCCAAATTCTATTCTGTTTAGCTAAACAAGCCGTCATAGTTAGCCACAAGCCACTGGGATGAATCTTCAAACCAGGAACAATTTGGGGGAGGAAAGTATTTATTGAAACTACAGATTGAGGGGAAGTTCTGTAACAGTGCCTCTTTCACAGGTCCCAGCAGAGAGAAAAACCCATCACCTACACCACACACAGAGAACAGGAAACAGGCAGGAAGGCCAACGAGAGAATTTCTTCCCCTTTATATAGCCTTAGGGTGGGGTCTTACAACCTTTCCCCAGACTTAATGGCTTCCTGAGTCTCTGGAATTTCCTTCCTGTATGGCCCACATAGGAAAGGATGTTTATTTCTAGCTTCTTTGAGTTTCTTTACATCCTGCCCCTTGCTGAGAGGCTGCCTTCCTGTAAACATCCTCAGAGACCCACCCAAGATAGTAACTAAAAAGATCCAAGTTGACAACAAAACCTAACCATCACCCCCCCACACCCCAGCCATTAGGCCAGAGTGAGGGAAGGCTTTACCTTCCTAATATCTGGAAATTTAGAAGTCTTCCTCCTAGAATGCCATGTGGGAAGAAGAGACAGAATTATCTGTTCAGTGAGTATTCCTTGCCCCAGGTGAGCAGAGAGACATCTTGTTGGTTCATACCTGACCAGTCAGTTTTAACGCCTAGTTTTGAACTCTGGCTAGAGACACTTCACACTCAAGGGGAGGGGGTCTATGGAGCTTGTCTGAAACTCTCACAGAAGTAAAAATGGAGGGGTGGTAACCACCGCATTGTATTGTCCGTGCACTTCAGGTGGTCTGGGCAGCAACAATCAGACCTTAACATATACAATGGCTATGGTCACACTAGTGACTCTAGCTGAGGGTAAAACCTAGAAATAAGAACAAAAGCATGTGAGGAAGTGTTTTTCATTGAGGACAGAAAGAGCTGGACTTTTAGTTGTCTTTTTTTTGTTATATATAGGTACTATAGAAGGAAGTTTATAGGTTAAATATTCAGCCTACATTATTGATACCAATTTTCTCATATTCAGTCAGGTATTACCAGGATAAATTTTAAAAAATTCTTTTAGCATGTAGTATGGTTTTGTTTTTACTATTATTCAGGATTTTTTTGAGCTAGTTTTTCTTATCTAGTTGAGGCTGAGGACCCGTTCTGGAATTACAGACTGTCAACTCTGGTCATTACATGTAATATTCTGGACTATGCCAAGAACTTTCTTGAGGAAGTAACTCATCAACGCTGTTTGACAAAAGACAGAAATTCATTTTGTTGTTCTTTGTTTTTGGTTTTATCAAAGTAGGGTTTCACTCTAGCCCAGGCTGACCTGGATCTCCCTTTGTAGTTCTACCATGCCCAGCTGACAAATTCTTATAGGACATAGGAAATTCCATAGCTCTGCTCCTATAATATAAAGTCTGCTAAGTCTTATTTTCTTAATGATTAGGAGGGCTTTAGGGAAAATTATAGAATTATTATTTTTTATTACACATGCTAATACATTATCTTATAAAATTTGGAATACAAAATGCATAAACCAGATACAGCTATGTCCAGTAATCCCTGGTATAATGAATTGGTAAGCATAATAGATACAAGTAAATCAGATAGCCTCTAATAATTTATAATAATTATGCATAATAAAAAGTATTATAACCTATATAATTCATCTCTCTGTGTACAAAAAAATAAAAACCAGAGTAGAGTCAGTATTATTTAAATAATGTACATCATGTAAGTGTATGGGTTTTTATTCACATGGATTTGAATCCAAGCTCTGCTTATAGGTTGGGTGACACTGTGAAAATTACTAAGTCTCTCAGTAACTTAATTTAGTTCTCACTAAAATGAGGATAATAACAGTGACTACTTCATACGAATATTATGAAGAATAGATGAATTAACAAAGCACTTAGAACAATGCCTAGGACACAGTGAGTATTCAATAAATGTTAGATTACTGCCCATTACTGCCCTTGAACACTCGCTTCACTGTTCTTGTAACTGTGTCACTGACACTATATGGAAACAGCCACTTGGAAATGTCCAGTACCCTGGTCAGGGTCCCTTAGTAAGATAGTGAAATGGAGACTCAAATTCAGACCTTTTGACTTTAAGCCCACACCCTTTTCCTCCTGTATGACTGCTAGTCTGTAACTCTTAATGGACTTACTTTATAGTTACAATTAAGTATGGATATATGTTGTCTTCTGGAAAGTGACAAGATGAGACAGAGATACCCTGACAGTGAAAACCTGACTCAGGAGGCATTTCATTGCTCTTACACCTAACAATAATAACCTAGTTATTCCAGTCGGTTCCTTTGAATCATAGGGCCTAGGTATGGTGGAGTGGGGAGTTGGCTCAGTTGGGAAAGTACCTACTGCACAGCATGAGGATCTGACTCTAGGTCCCCAGCACCCAAATAAAATACTGAACATGATAGCACATTCCTATGATGCTACCACTCTGGGGGCGAAGACAGAAAGATTCCTGGGGCATGCTAGCTAGCTAGACTAGCTAAATAGGTGAGTTCTGTGTTCAACAAGAAACTGTATCTCAAGAAATGAGGTAGAAAATGATTGAGGGAGACACCTGAGGTTGACCTCTGGTTGACATACACACAGCATGTACACCCACACACATTTGAAATGTACACATACTTATGTATAATATACACACACATGTCAAAAGAAGATGTAGTTATAAATTCTTCTTCATAGATGAATTAGTGGGAAAAGGTTTGGTGTCTTGCATAAGTTTTCTCCCTTCCCCTTTCTTCCCCTCCCTTCTCTTTTCCTCCTTTCTTTTTCATTCTGTGTGGTGCTGAATTGAACCTAGGGTATTATACATGCTAGGCAGCTACTCTTACCATTGAGTGACATCTCCAGCCCTTTAGACTTGTCTTTATCTCATTATGCCTCCTGAGAATTAATAACATTGTGGCATAAATACCCTTTCCTTATAAACAAAAAAGCTGTTGTATTAGATAGTTGATATAGAAATATATTTCTGCTTAGTTGATAATCTCAACATTTCAAAAAAATGCAAAATCATGATTTAATTGATTTCTTTTTTAGAATGGATTAATTCCTCTTTTAAAATTCATTTTTATGGCTGCCCAACTAGCTCAGTCAGTAGAGCTTGATACTCTTAAAATTCATCTCTAGACAATACAGTTTTAAAATGAGAAATGAAGAAATCACCATGAAGAAAAAAATACTGATAATTTTTTGGTTTTACCAAATTCCAAGCATAATAATTAGAATTGATTTTGTTTTTTATGCCTCGGCACCAGACAATATATGTTAACCCTTGACTTCATATTTCAGGTTTGCAGTAATGAGCTGAAGTGTGTGTGCAACAGGCACTGGACAGGTGTAGACTGTAACACACACTTCCCTCATAACGATGATACAAAGACTGGTATCACTTTGTCTGGAAATGGTAGGTACCTGATTTCATATTTTTACATCATCTCTATAGAGAAGAAAAGAGAGAAGAAAAGAGAAAACTATTTTTCAGACATTTTATTTGAAGTATTTTTTAAAAACTAAAAAATAAATTACATTCACATACTAATGAATATGAAACTACTACATTGTAACTGTTAAATTGTAATGATTTGTCATACTGTGTGCAACCTACTCTACTTACTTGGTCTTGTCATGTTCTGCATCAAAGGATTTTTAAATGTTGTGCTTATGTGAGGCTAAAACAAATTCTAACATATCTTTTAAATGAAGTAACAATTTAAAAAATAATTATATAGTTATGGGCCAGATAATTGAAGAATTGATGTTTACATATATTGTTTTAAAATCCTCTGTTATAGAATCTCACCACTTCTTTAGTCTGAACTAGAAGTAGTAACCCTGACCACGATTCTGGAAAGGGTATGAGGACATGAATCAGAAACAAGAAGTTCAGGTCTAGAAGTTAGGTTGGCTTAAGCAAGTAGAAATTCTTTCCATCTGGGCAGATTAAATATCTTAGCTAATGCAACATTAACAAAAATGCCACAGAATGGTTAATCATTTGGGGTCCTCAGTCAGCAATTGTAAATGGTAGTGTGGTGCTTGTTCCCACTGCAAAGGCAGAGGTGTGGCTGTTTGTAGGTACATATGCTTCAATGGTTTATCAAAAGACATCGCTTACAGTTAAGATTAGCATGTATGTCTTCTGATCCCTATTAAGTCTCTGAGAGAAAAGGAAAGGAGGGCAAACATGGTAAGACTTAGAGTGAGAAAATGATAATGACCCAGAGGCCTTCTGACATCTACAGCTCTACACACACACACACACACACACACACACACACACACACGCACGCACGCACGCACGCACGCACGCACGCACGCACGCACACCTGCGTGCACGCTCAAGGCCTGGGCTGCTGGAGTTGCCTAACTTTGCTGCCCTGCTCTGCTCTTTGACATGGCCTCAGAGAGCTCCCAGATCAAGCGACTACCATTTGTGCCAGGAAATTGGGACCTTCTCCAGCTACCCATGATCACTGACATCTGCTCCCTAGTAGGATGCCTTGGAGTGGAGCGGACTAGAAAGGTTTGGACTGCCCAAGATGACAGGCCTGCAATTAAACATGGAGTATGAATTTTTATAAGCAACACAAGTCCCCTGGAGACAGAACCAGGCCTCAGATCAGCCTTTTCTGCCCTTGGTGCCTTATATGGGCATACTGACCAGGCCTTCCACTCACTAGACCACATTTCCTACCATGACCCTCCCAAGGCTTCCCTTCAAGCCTGATGACAACACTGTCCTAGCATTGCCCTAACTGGGCCCTGAGCTTCTGCTGGGCCCTGCGTTCTGCCTGCCAGCTTCCTCTAGCCTTCTGGTGCTGCTTCCCTCACATGCCTGCCCAGCACTGTGCTCCAGCTCACCAGACCACTTTTCTTTGGGTTTTCTTTCTCCAAGTTGCTACAGCCTCGACATTGACCAGACTGGGTGCTACCAGCACAGTGCTTTGATCATCTCCATTCCTGAGCACCAACCAGAGAAAGCTGCTGACCTAATGTCTTCCTTTAACAATGCAGCAATCATGCTAAATACACTTAGTCTAATAATTTTATGTTCTCTTTGATTTTTTTATGTGAAATGATAGATAGCACTCACAAATATTTGTTTTTTTTTTCCAAAACTAAAAAAAAGCTGCTATTCACTTTGAGAGACAGTAGACAGACAGTGTCACACACCCAGAGCAGTAAGGACCAAGTGTTAATCGGAGCAGTAAGAGTTCTAGAATGTTTGAGGATGAGATTAGAGTCAAAAGGATGAAGGTTTCCTACAAGTTTTTTTTTCCCCTAGAGGGTATATATATATATATACACATATATAGTACTATTTCTTTTAGTTCAGTGATAATCATATTTCAGGAAAAAATACATGGAAAATAGAACTGTGCAAAATGCAAGTTAAAAAGGAAATGCAGGCTGAATTGATTTCTCAGTGGTTATGGCGCTGCAAAGCCTAACAACCTGTGTTCAAGTCCCCAGTACCCAGCACATGAAGCCCGATGCACAAGGAGGTGCATGGTTATAAAAGGAAATGCAAGAATTTCAAAAGAAGTTATACAAAATTTGATATTTTTCCTTTGAACAATACTTTTTTTAAAAAAATAATGTTGTTAGTGTGATGATTACAATGTGGGAATAAGATCCCTGTGAGAAGTTTGCATCACTGATCTACCTGTTGTTCCCCTGCAGGTGTTGCTGGCATCAATATCATCATAGGGGTCATTGCTGGCACCGTTTTAGTGCTGGCCCTCATAATAGGAATAACTGCTTGGGGTTATAAGTAAGTGAAACGTTTTAGCATTGTTACCTTAAAAAGACACTATAAATTTTTTTTTGACTAAATGAAAACACCTGAAAGGTTTTCTATAATTAGCTTTGTACTTGCATTGTAAATCAGTCTGGCTAAACAGTCATTGATTACCTGTGGCATGGTTAGAAGTAATAATAATTTATTATATTTTAGATATTGAGACAACTCTTTTCCTATTCTAAAAAGTACTGAATCTTGTTTTAAAATCACTGAAGTGAATTAAAATTCTTCTAGTTTATGTCTTATATGAAACTTGAGTTGTTCTAGTGTTTGGTGACTTAACTTCTTTTGACTTCAATTTATACTGAAAAGTCTAGGTAGTTCATTAGAGAGCTT
Source organism: Zapus hudsonius (assembly GCA_004024765.1). NCBI lineage: Eukaryota > Metazoa > Chordata > Mammalia > Rodentia > Dipodidae > Zapus > Zapus hudsonius. Next base: position 21,460 of record PVHP010002501.1, read on the forward strand.
AATGCTTTAGTAACAAGGAGAATAACAGTGTTAGGACAGTAGCATCAAATCTGCTAGTGGGTGCTTACTGTGCCCATGCATCACGTTAAAGACAAAACCCTTTGATCCAAATAGAAAGAGGTCATATATTGAGCTATGACTCCAAAAATGGATTAATCCATGGATGTGGTCAGAACATTCATAATCGAATCACCTTTTAAAGACTGAGCAGAAGAGCTTGGAGACTTTCGGCACACACTTGGGAAGGATGTTGTCAATCAAAATCATAATAGTTCCTTCTAATAATTCAACTTCAAATTATATTTTGCTGATCTCTGATGATGTTCCAGAAAATCATTCCCAGGGTTTTTCCACTTGTAAGATATGCTATCTTGTTAAGCATTACCTCATTTTAGAGTAGTTTTCCAATTAAATTGAAGGAGATGCCCTTAAAAGCAATATGTCAATTGCTTGTGATATTAAAATCCTGTTTCATTGACTGAAAAGAGAAGGTGGTTATCTTACCACCCGACAAAATTTTATTTGTTACACATAGCAAAATGTGGAAATCCATTTATGAAAGACTGTACTAATTAGTACAGACCACAGAGTAAACTGGAGTGGGTTATAGTTCAAGTGACCTGACACAGTAAAGGACCACAGTGTCATAATAGACTCTGTCCTGGTTAAATCAATAATAAATCAGATAGTAGCAGATGCTCAGTACCTATGTGTGTATTGCACACTTATATTTGCAAAACGACTTAGGCATTCCATTTGGAGTTGTGGAATGATATGTCATAAATGAAAGTTTTGTGTATATTTATTACTTCATGTGCTACAGACGAATGGCACTGTCTTTCCTCCACTTCTCTAATGTAGGGCACTTGTACTAATTATCATCACAGCTTTGCTGCATTATGACAGCTCATGATTTAATTTGCTCACATGAAAATGGAACGAAAAATTGTGCTAGAGCATGCTATTTTACTATGTGATTGAACACTTCTGTAATTTTTGCTTATGAAATTACCTGTGTCTGTTGAAAATACCTATGTGTGTGTGGGGGGGTATTTCCAGGTTTTTTTTTTTTAAATTTTATTTTCAAGGCAGTGTCTCATTCAAGCCCAGGCTGACCTGGAACTCAATTGCAGCCCCAGGCTGGCCTCAAACTCCTACCTTAACAGCCTGAGTGCTAGTACTAATGGTGTGAGCCACCATGCCAGGCTAGTATTTCTGAACATATACACTTTGCAGGTTAAGAAAAGAGGCAAATTTTAGCCGGGTATGGTGGTGCACGCCTTTAATCCCAGCACTCGGGAGGCAGAGGTAGGAGGATTGCTGTGAGTTCAAGGCCACCCTGAGACTACAGAGTGAATTCCAGATCAGCCTGGACTAGAGCGAGACCCTACCTCAAAAAAAAAGAGACAAATCTTGATATATTGCAGTATCATACTTAAAAACAATCTAAACCCAAATGATTAAGGTTTTGGTGTTTTTTAAATTATTCATAATATGTTTAGAAGCAGTAAGAATGTAGAAATATTAGTAGAGGAATTAATGAAGGTGATATTTCATATATCCTATTTGAAATTAAACATATTTAGGACCTTGGAACTCATTTTATCATTAGTTTAACTTTCTACCTCTTTCCCAAGCCTTGAGATAGGCAATAGGATTTGTTCTATATTGCTCATTTAGAGCCCTAAATGCTGCTCAGGTTATCAAAGTGAGGAATTTAAAGATAAAATATATTGAAGAGAAAAATAAATAAAAATTTAAAAATATATTGAGTAGAAAGATGCCAGGCTTATAAGTCCCTCCTTTCTGATAGTTTCTTACATGAGAAATAATACAAAATTGACATTTTCCCTTCTTAGTAGGCAAATGGGATAGATTGGCAGGTGAAGGCGCTGTATACAATATCCATATGGATACATTATCCCAGGTTTCAGGGGAAGAAACTCCAAATGGCTCAGTTGGTTGATTTTCTAACACGTCTTCAAAGTATCTTAATTATGTCATGATAGGAGAGAAGCTGCGGCTAGTGTACTAACACACTCTTCTGAACATTTTTGTTTAGGATCAGTTTGTTTGGAAACTCATAGTTGATGGTCAAATAAAAATGAAAATTGAGACTAAACATTGAACAGATGCCCCCAGTGTGAAACTTGAGCGAATAAGTATTCACACCAAAGGAGATCAGCTGCTATATATTAAATCTTTCTTAATACCATGCATGATAGATGCAATCAAGTGTTCTGGTGTGAATTTATGTTCTCCTACTTGAACTCTTTAGAAAGAGCTATATAATTGACTGTATCCCAGTAGAAATAAATTAGGAGCTTATTTCTGTGAAAATGTAGTTGATGCTTGTCAGTAACTTGAGTCATTAATTTTTTGCTGTTTAAATCAATAACTGTGTTTAAAATAGGATTGACTTTAAGAACAATATTACCTGTTTAGTGCATCACAACGGATGCTAAGGAAGCAGTCACTCCTTGATGATCACATTGTTTATGCTTCTGAGAATGGGTATTTGACTGTGTGCCCCTTTGGTATCACCTCTCAGAACAACCAAGTAAAAAACTTGTATGTATTTCTCATTTTAATTGTGTAACTCAGATTCTATTAGTGGAGATATTTCAGTGGATCATAGAGCTGTTATATTTCATGCTCTGTCCATGCTTCCATAGGTAACTAATGCTTGTGTTTTTTCCCTCTCTCTTCTATGAAAAGAAACTATCGGGAACAGAGGTATGTGGTGAGAATGATCTGAACATATGACTGAAAAATTAGCATTGCTGGAACTCAGACATCAATTTTAAGTTGTTCCAGTTGTATTATGCTATATATCATGATTTTAAAATAATTTCAAGTTGTTATTTTTATAGAAATTTGTACATAGAAATTGATTTTTTTCATCAGAACAAACTTCTTTTATAAGTTGTCATGTTGGTTTACATTAGTTTATTGGCTTTTCTTCATGTTTATGACACTCTTATTGCCAAATATTGTCTTAGGGAATTTATTTTTTTGTTACTGTGGTTATATTAATAAATTCCATTCATAAATGATACAGTTTATCATTTGTTGCTATCAGGAGAGTGTTTTGGCATTTAGTGAATCTGTAATCTTCGTATGAGAAAATTTTTTTGTATGATTAGGTAATTACAGCGCTAGTTAATAGGGAATTTGCATAATTAGAATCTCTGTCTCCTGTACAATTTTGAATAAAAATGCCCCTAAATAAAGTATAAAACCTATTTAGCATAGCCTTATAAGCTACATTTAGCCACCACTATAAAGAGAGATACCAGAGCACTTATGAATTTTCTATTAAAAATTTCTCGCTTTATCAAAATTCACACTGTATTGGTATATAGTTTTCACTTTTCATTTTTAAAAATTACTAATTTTACTTGCAATTGATACAAAAAATATCCTGGAAACTGATAAACCTATGGCAGGTCTTACATAGCACATACTCTTCTGTCCTGAGCTCAAGGTAGTTACAAAGTAATTTCCATTGCTCCATTGCATGCCTGTAGTAAATTCAGAATATGCATAATGTGCTGCAGTGTGTGACTTTTTGAGAGACTTACCACAACTTTTTTAATCAAAATTTTAATCTTCATTCTTCTATATCATGTACGTTGTAATTTAAAATCTCTATTAGGTTTTAACTATAAATATCTAAGCATCTCTTTGAATCGTGTGATACCCAGAGGGTACCAATTGAAATTCTGGTCATAACTATAAATGAAATAATAATTTCTAATATAAAATTTCTAATATGTACTTATATAAAATATATGACTAGATATTAGTAAATATTGAGCTGTCCCCAGCAACTTATTATTAATGGAAGAAATAAAGTTGAGACAGAATTTATTAAATATAAAAATGCTAATTTTTATGATATGTTTAAACTATTGTGTATAAAATCAGATGAATAAAACAGGAGACATTTAGGTTTTCTGTTATGTAGAAGTTGATTAGTCATAACAGAAATCTAAGTTTGGTGGCTTTCCTCAGTGGAAAATAGAATCAGGTTGATAAGATCAAAATTCAGTGCTTCTGCTCCATTTCCACAGGACCTAGGCTATGATGTAATTTAATGCTACTGCAGATATAAAAAGGGAATAAAATACCCCAAATATGTAACATAAGCAAGGAGGCTAGAACTGTAACCTAGTGTGTTCTCACTGGGTATGTTATTCATAATAAGGAAAATTGCCCACACTATTCAAAAAGGATTAATATTTAGAAGAAAGTACTAATTTCTAATTCTAACTCAACATACCCATAGTTAAAATATTTTCACGTCATCCATTCCTTTGTTTGCCAGATGTAAGTTAACATCTCCTGGTGTTACTAAGTCATCATTTCATTGATCTTGTTCTTCTATTGCAATCTAGTTCATGTTCTAAAAGTTGTCCCATCTAGTTCATATTTTAGGAATTATTAAATATTTGTTTTCTATACTTGGTTATTGTATTTCAACAAAACCTTTTTCCTTCTGGCCGTAATTGACATTACTTTTGTACATGAATTCTCAAAATGGAGAGTAACAAAGAATGGGCTTAGATCAGGAAGCTGTGAATGTTTATCTTTTGTGGGATTTTTTTTCTTTAGACAAGAATATGTACTAGTGATTAGAAATGATGTGGTCAGGTCAACAAATGCAAGCATTTATCAGGAAATTTCTAATTTTATAAAGTTAGCTGTAGGCATTCAAAGAAAGACTTGCCTGTTTCCTAAAGATACCAGGAATTGAATCAGGATTTTGATGTCTTTTCCTGTAAGGTTCTATGGCAGGAGGACAGTAAACACGGAATTAGAGATCTATTAGTATGAGATGTTGGGAAATCGCTTTACCTTTCTCACCTCTAAAGTCAAATAAAATTCTTTTTAATTATGAAAGCATTATGGCCAAGAAAAGTAAAGGTAGCAGTCATCAACCAGAATGAGGTCCATATGTTCCCTGTGCTGGTAAAGCATGAAGTTTTGCTTTGATTTTAGATGCATCCAGCTGTATTAAATATGTAGCCGCCTTCCAGATGCTTATTAATATAATGGCTCAGAAATAACTTTTAGGTTGTTGGAGAAGACTGGCATGTAATTGTAGAAATGAGTATGATAACAAATTTCTTACTAATAAATATAGGATCCTGATTGTGGAGTATAATGAATCTGAATTTCCCCCCTCACCCTCCCCACCAACATCATTGCAGGGTTGTCAGGATTGTCTTGGTAATCTTAGGGACCATGGAGTCTAAGAGCCTTACTGGTGCCTCAGTTTTTGGTAATTACAAGGATGGCTACTCACCTTTTTCTTTAAAATCTCCAGAAAAGAAAACCTCTACATTTTTCCAATTGACTTCATTGTTTCTTGTAGAATAATTGCTTTAGTGGATACATGGCTTACAGCAAGAATTGACATGAAGTTTTAGTTTTTAGTCAGGTTTGCAACTAGAAATAGAATGAGAAACATTAGCTGAACTTACATTTATAAACCATACATACTAAGCTTAAATAATTTTTCTTTGTCTGAAATGGATGCACATCACTGTGACTCGAAGAAGAATTGGACCATAGCTTTCTGATTTGTGGTTTTACCTTAAGCAGAACCCTTCCCCACCCTCATTTCTTTTTAATTTCTCATGGTTTAGTCATTTTATTTTCTACTGGTAAACTTTCCACTTTTCTCCCCAAAGCTTTCTTGTTTTTTTAATAGTTTATTATCTCAGTGACATTCATGCATCTACCAGTGTGATGCTGTATAAAATATTAAGCAATATTTCTTAAACCAGTTAAGTAACAACTCCAGTAAGATATGTCTAGGCAAATAAAAAATAAAATAAAATAACATAAAAGATATGTCTATGCATAAGAAAAATTCTTCCTTCAACATTGAGGTTAAACCTGACTAGTTTGTTTTCAGTTTTCTAATTTAAGTATTTATATCTTAATAATACAAACCAGTGGATGATTTTATGAAAAGATCATATTTCTCTTCTAATAAGACCAACCATTTGTCTATATTTGTGGGGTGAACCAAGAAAGTCCTCCTTAATGTTTAGGTAGATAATGCTCAACTCCTAGATGACTTATTACTATTAACACATTGTTTTATGGAACAGAATAAGGACAACTAACAAGCACAAGAACTGTAGACCTGGGAAGAAATAAAATTACAATTTGTGAGAGTCTGCTCCTCTAAAATCATTAAGTGATAGGGTTTGACCTTTGAATTAGAGAATAGAAGAACATTATTTAATAAAGTACATCAGTTCAACCCAAATGTTGTATAGGGAGAAAAAAAACCAAACACCTGTAGTCAATGAACAAAGATGATTTCTAAGAAAAAAAATTGGTTGCATAGCATTTATTTTCTTTTGCTAATTGTTTGCAAAAACATACATATAGCTAAATCATTTCCATATAAAGTGAGAACTGTGATGTAATTTTCTCATTAAAAAAGTTAGTACCAGTCAGAACCTAATCACTTGAGAAGTTGTGAAAAACAGTCAAAATTTAAAAGGGAAGCCATAAAAATGGTAAAGAATTAGAAAAGGTAATGTTAAATTTTTAAAGGGATCATTTGGTTAGTCTTCTATGACATTTCATAGCAAATGATGAAAAGTTATTTTATTGATATGGGACCTCATATTCTCGATGTTCACTCAAGCAAGGAGGAGATAATTAAAATATATAAAGAATATATAAAGAAAGATTAAAGTGCTAGACAGTAAAGGATGTTAAATATTACTCTTAAGAGATCTTTAACAAATCACAATGATCACTGGTATTGGATATGTCAGTGAAACTGAAATGGAAAGTTACTTCTGTTCCTTGATTTTTAGGAGAATGTTGAGAAATATCTGTTTTAGAGACTTTTACAGTGGAGACAGACGAGAATCTGGTTTACTCAGGGTGAAAAAAGATGAGCAGCAGAAGTACAGTGAACTGACTCTGTCTTCTAATCATTTGACTGAGCCATAGCTTAATATTTGTAGGATGTTTGTGCACTGTGTCCAAAGTGACCATAGACTCGAGTCATTACTCTGACGATGGAGTGAAACATGCTCAGTTTAGGGCAAACCAGTGTGGGGCATCCACTGAAGGAAGCACCGTCAGGTGAGGCTTTGGTAAATGCGAAGGGAAATGCCTAAATGAAGAGAAGGTCATTTGAGGGAGCAGTGATGGAAAACTGTGCTTCAGAGTTTTGTAGTAGCTTATCTTCATTTAAGTTGAATTTATTGAGGCGTAACTCATCACCCTATTAAAACACTCATTAAAGGTAATGGCAAAAGGAATTTATAATCATAAAAATATTACTGAATGTAGATGGGACATTCCATAGCATATATTTATAAATATTAATATGATTTTTAAAAGGGGAGGGGGAATTTCCTCCCTGCGATAAAATCTAAAATTCTGCTTTTATTGGGGGCATTTTTTTCAAGTATTGAAAAGTACTTTTCTGATACAGGATAAAACAAAATAGAGTTCCAGAGACCAGAGATTTATTGAATAGAAAGCAACATTTGTCATAAGGTAGTATGTATACTATTAGCATGATAAATATGACCTTATGACATTTGTCCTGAAGGTTGTTTTTAGTAATAGGAAAAAAGAAAGGATGATGAACTGAAGTTACTTATAGAATTTAAAAATATTTTCAAAGAACCTACATCAGTCAAGGGTAGAATTAGTCTTACAAGCTGATTTTTTTCTTTAGTTAGTATACAGAGAAGTAAGCAAAAATCACACAAATTGAAATTAAAATGTATGCTTTATATACACTGAAATTTTTTCACATTTTAGAGTGTTATGAATATATAGTATAAAATAGTTTGGGGAAAATGATCAGTCATTTAAAAGAAGCAATGGCCATATAAACATTTCAACCATGTGGGAATCAATATAAACAAGCAGATATTGGAAAGTGGTGTTTGAGGGATGAACCTCAGCACCCACAAGTCATCAAGGTGATCATAGTAACTGAAGAGAAACAAAATTGGAAAACAGAGTTAGGGATTTTATGCTTTTGCTGGAGACTTGGGTACAGAGTGATCTGTTTAATTCTTAGTCTACCACTAGTTTTGACACCTCTACTTAAAGTATTTAATGAAACTGATCCAGTTTGGATACAGTCGTTGGTTTTGTAGGGGAGTGCACATTAGCAAATGATCAGACTGGCTGAGATAGGAGTGTTCACTAGGGACCCTATCTAATAGTTCTACCTAACTCCCTTAGGAGAATTAACAGAACTATGCCAATATTTGTTCATTCAAAATGAACAGTGGAGTTACTTCCAGGGCACGTTAAACAGATTGCCCCTTGTTGCACTATGACTGTGGTGAACATAGACACCTGTCACCCACCATCTATCATAAATGCTCAGATATTTTTTCAACTCTTTCTTCCTCTTGATAAGTTATCTTCCTTTACTTAGTCTAAGGTGCAAATATAAAATTACCTTTAGAAAAAAATAAAATAAAATTACCTTTTGGATTCAGCTTTGAATCTTTTTCATCTTCTTTGTATTTCTTTCAAAGGAATAACACAACTTCAATTCAACACAGACTTTAATAAGGTTTTGTTTGGACTTAATTATGGAATCATGTAGAAATCAATCAGTTCTTTTAAAATTAACTCAAGGTTATAATCATCATGTCTTTCAAATCATAACTGTTTTTTTTACCACATTTTAAAAAGCCTGTCACACCTAAATAAGAACTGTCCAAACACATCTTCTTCAGCATCAATTCTGAACAACAACAAAAAACTGTAGTTAACATCTCCAAATATAGTGACATTACAATGAAAATTATTCATCTTTTCATATTTCTCTCCCTCCAAAGCAAGGCCAAACTCATCCAGCCTACAAAGACTTCAGCAATTGTATTTCTGACCTCTTCAGTTAGAATGACTTTAACTTGCCACATTTATAAAGAATTTTATGTGTTGTTATAGATTTGACTCATGTAGATCATTATCCCTACCTCCCTTTTTCCTGAAATAATATTTGTATATGTCTGTGTTCATGTGTGTGTCTTGTTTTCTGACTCTGAAATGTTTATTATGCCTTAGACAGTTACCCCAGGGAGATTATGTAAAAAAGCCTGGAGATGGCGACTCTTTTTATAGCGACATTCCTCCTGGAGTCAGCACAAACTCAGCATCTAGTTCTAAGAAGAGGTCTGCTTTTCTGTCGCATTTTCAGATTTCTACCTGTTCCATCACACATTATTCCATTAGTCAGAACATTTCATTATTTTGCAGCAGGTTTGATTACTTCTTTCTTCTTTCTTGAATGTTAAAAAAATAGTATCCTTTGTTCTTTGATTACTCTACTCCAAAATGCCATATGCTCAGAACCACTTGTACAAATTGGGCCACAAAACTGAAACAAAATAAAATGAATAATAGCTCTAAATCTATGTAGAGACCCTGGGATTTTCTATTTTGATTTTTATATGGCTTAAGAATTCTTAAGAAGAATGCTTAGAATTTAATAATGTTTTGAATGGTGAGCTTTATGTCATGCTTGGTAGTCAAAGAAAAAGGTTACTGTCATGCTTCAGTAAAAGCAGTTAAGATAAGCTGGTAATGTAAGTGCTGCATTGAATAGTCTTTAATTTTTTCTATATTGAAGCTGAGCTTGCTGTGAACCAAAGATTGCTTCTCTGTTAATTATATACTTGAATATTATGATTTTGCATTTTTTCTCGAATGATTATTTGTAGACTTCATAACTTATACCTTGATTGACAAATTAAGTATGTTGAATCGCTTAACTTTTATAATTGTATAAATAGAATTAATATTTATGTGTCTCAAGCCCTAGTGATATATTTATTCTTGTTCAAGCATCTTAAGATATGACTACTTAAAAATTTTTGCATTCTTTATAATTAGTTGAAAATAAGTGCCTAGAAGAACCAAATAGGATGTTTCCAAGGAGTGAGACTTATGTTCATATTAAAGAAAACTAAAAATTTTTGAGAGAATTTCTTTAAAGTTGTCAATGAGGTTTAATGGATAGGAAAAAAAAACTGTCTTAACTCTACTCGTGACTCTGGGTAAATTCATTACTTTGCAGAATGAGGGAGCCACTTTATTGAGAAAGAACATAGTCCCATCCAGTACATCCAGTATACTAAAGTGACTCATCTATTTAAAAAGTCTGTATTTTTGCTTAATCCTTCTAATTTTCAGCAGGAAGGAGTATAGGTGGAACTAGTGTGGTCTTGGAAATCAATGTGGGACTTTGTTAAGCATAAAGAAAATAATGGGTTTTCACATAGATAATAGAATTTAAATCAAAAGTAGAAATACTTCTTTTGGGCCCAGGAGTATGGTTCTATGGAAGGATATTTAAAAATAAATAATAGTGAGGACTTCTTGGATCAGAGAAGAAATGACTAGGTATCTACTAGGACAATCTCATTTTAAAAAAGTCTTCATGACCATATGTAGAATTTTAAATTCACATAGTAAAAAGTTACTATGTTAATTTGGTCATTCTGATAGTTTTCAGAAACATTTCTGCTTTTTTCATATAAGATATAAATTATGCTGTGTTGAAAAAGTTCCAAACTAGCACATTAGCATCCATTGATTGTGCTGAATTCCCAGAATAATATATGGGAAAGTAGTTTTAGTACATTGCTGTTTTCTAAAATACCTTTTAAAATACCTTAAAAAGAGCTTAAAAATTCATTTAAGCAATCCCCACATTTTGGAAGAAATTGCAATGTATTATATATTTTCAGCAGTTAAAATATATCAAAGTGTTAGACTCTTAAGTATATGAAACTTGTCAAAATTATTTTATGTGGTACAGGTAGGTGTGCAAATTTTGTTTCTTGTAGATAACATATTTTAAGATCGTAGAATACAAATGGCATAAGGGCTCAATGGTACATGGGCTTTGTGAGAGAGATTTTCCTTATCACATCTAATTAAGTTCAGTTATTATACCATATTTTTGAAGAAAACTACTAATTTTCAGAAAATAATTTTATTTAAAAAACATATTTTATTCTAATAAAGGATTACCAGGTTTAGTTGAACAAATTTTATGTAATCTCTTAAAAGTCCATGTTCTCATGATTTTTGAATGGAAATCATTGCTTTACAATTAAGAAACATCTATGGTGGTACCCCATTATAACTCTGCTACTGGGGTTATGTAACTGAAATACATAATGAATTTCTATCTTTGGTTGCTATGTTCTGGGGAATGTAAATTGGCTTGCATTATATCCAGATACTTTGAATTTATAGACTGTTATAATGGGGTTCCATTATATTTGACTTTTCTTAAATTGGACGTTGTGTAATTCTGCCTTCTTCATGAAGACTTTCATGTTTTCTTCATTCTTTCATTTCAGATTTCTTTATTTTATTTAATGCACATTAATGCTTAGAAATTTTATATACTGATTCCAAAACATTTATTTGTCTGATTTCGTTTTTGAACAACACATGCACTTTTTAAATTTTAGGTCAAATGGACTCTCTCATTCCTGGAGTGAAAGGATTCCAGACACAAAACATATTTCAGACATCTGTGAAAATGGGAGACCTCGAAGTAACTCCTGGCAAGGTATAGAGCAGCATTCTGACTCTAAGGTCTATATTCGGGTTCCTGAATGTTGGTCTTTTCTTTTTTTTTTTTTTTTCATTTTATAAAGTTTATTCCAAAGATAACAAACAAAGGTCTGTTCTTTCTAGTAAGTTCTTCAGCTCTTATCTCAACAAAGAGATTACTGAATGCAAGAGGTCCAGGTTTTTGTTTGTTTATTGCATGTGAGTGTACATGCATATGAGTGTTTATGTGTATGGTTGCACATATGTGTACAGGTGCATGCATGCGTGTGGGGGGTGTAGGCTGGAGGACAATTTTTGGTGTCTTTCTCAGTCACTTTACCTTTTTCAAGACAGGGCCTCTCATTGAGCCTGGAGCTCACCAACTTGGCTAGACTGGCTGGTTAGCAAACCCCAGGAGTCTCCTATCTCCACCTCTCCAGTGCACCATCAGACCCTGCTTTTACATGGGTTCTAAGGATCCCAGCCCAGTTCTTCAATGGCAGTCACTTTGCTGACTGAACCATCTAGAGCTCCCTGTTTGATATTTTGCTTTTCTTCTCTTAGATTGAAAATGATGGGGTTTATGTCCCATAGGAAATTTATGTGAAATGCTCAGGAAGATGTACACATGTCAATGTATACCTGCACGTACATGGGTAGCCAAATACATGAACACTTAAACACATGCACACCACACACTCCCATGCAAACAAACAAAAACTAAAGGCCCAGATTTTAGGGTGTACAGTTATAAAATACACCCACTAGAAATACCATGTCATTAGACATAGAACTGTCATATTTATTTACATGGAAATTTAGCTCTAAACCCTCTTTTTCAGGTAACCTGGGAGGCAACAGAAAGAAAATCAGAGGCAAAAGATTTAGACCACGGTCTAATTCAACTGAGTAAGTTGTAATCTGTAATGGGAAAAGACACTATGCAAGGTTTCATGCGATTAATGTCAAATGTTAGTTATGCAGATAGGAGAGTTTCCTACCATGGCTCTGGTCTTGGTTTTATCTTTTTCATTCTCTTTGCCCTTGAAAAATTAACCATGGCTTTTCTCTTTTACATAGGCATCTCCGCAACTGTGCGCATACCAATATTCACTGATAGTGGGGGTTTCGCCCTTGCTTCAGGCTTTGTCCTTCAGTCACCGGCCATTCTGGTGTCTTGGTTCCCTCTGGAGGGAATTATGATAGCATTCCTTTCTTCTCATCACCTGGGTTCCAACCATTGCAAAGGGTCACTTTTCCTCCCCGCAATACTCACACAGCCTGGTGATGCTTCAGGGAGAATTTTCACTGTTCTGGGGCATGACCATGCTCACAGACTGAAACACCACTCAGAGGTCTCCATGGCTGTCATCTAAGCATTCTCTCAGACTAACTGAATAAGCTTCCCTTTTAAATGTTCCTTCAGAGGACATTGAAAAGGGCATTTACACAGACTTGCTCTTTAACGGAATCATTGTCACAAAATGCAACATTACTATAAATGATAGCTACTTTTTTATGTAGAGGTGGGGTTGGAAGTTACAGTTAAAGTCTTTTATAATGAAGTAAAAACACCATGCACTTTTGTTTGTTTCTTTCATTACCTAAGGAAGTGCAAGCAAAACACAGACACCCCAAATCTTTACCCCCTTCATGGAATATCCTTAGTATCTTTTGCAACTAACCTTGCCACTGGGTGTTAACTACCAGTGCTTTTTTAAGGCACGTGAACTTTTCTACTTATGTCTCACTATAGCAGTAGTTATTATTCCCAGGATCTGTATTGCTTCTTAATACTTTTAAAGTCTGAGTAGCAGGTATTTGTTAACTGCTTATTGGACACTCATTGAGCCTTTCCATCATATACCCTGCCTTTTTCAGTCCAGGAATAATAACATTACCCTGAAATTTGGACCTTCCACCTGATTGGTATTGGCTTGTAAGTGGCTTGTCGACATTTTTTAGAGAATATCTTACCTTAGAAATAATAGACAATTTCAAGTGATACCATTGCATGGTCCAGAATGGCATCATAGATCTCCATAATAAATAACTAATTTGTTAGAGTTTATCTTACGCATTCCCAAAGTGCTTGGATGCTTTAGGGCTCACTGCCGATAAACTCTTCTTGGAATGTTATTTGGTTTGTTTTGCATGAGGTCACCTGGTAAGAGCGCTTTAGCTTTTCTCCCTTGTTCATTAGAATACAGATAAACCTGTAAAATGTTCTCTAGAACTTTCTTTGTGAACTCTTGAATGGTCCAAAAATATTTCCTCTAACAAGGCTTTGACAACTCCAAAGTGGAAAATAAAAGAGTTCATTAATATGTTAAAGCTATGAGCTCTGGACCCAAAGAACATTTGGTGTGTAACAATACTTAAGCAAAATTTCCTAGAATAATCACTAATTTTTTTTAACTTTTGTGTAAAATTTCCATCCATATTACATAATAAAATTATTATGCTATGGATAACCTTTGAAAAATCATAATTAAGTGATAATTAATATATGATACCATAATAGGATTATCTTAGTGAGGGAGAAGTACCTAGGATTCCCTCATGTTTTTGAGAATTTTCTGATTTTGGTTACATGACTCATGTTAATTAAATAGAACCAAGTTTATGAAGCTGGCCACGATTCTCATAAGCCTTCTTATATAGGAACTGTCTATATTTTATTACATTCTTCTGAAAAACAAGAACTCTTGGTACATTGTATATCAAGAATGATGTTAGTAAAATTTTCATACTCTCCATAATAAATAATACTATTTGCTTCTGATATAATAATACCATTTGTGTGACTATAAGGGGAGCAGAATGACCACAGGAAACATATCCTTTATTTCTCTTATGATATTAACTATTTCAGGTCGATTATTTCAGCATTCCCTTTAGTACCTCATCATCCTAAAGGATGATGAGAAACTGGGACATGAATTAAAACATGCACCACAGACGCATGCTCTGCTGATTAACCAAACTAAACATCCTTGTTGGTTGTATCGTTTTTCCCACTCAAAGCTTTTGCATCTTCCTCACTGTTGTTCATGATGTAAAAACATTTTTGGCTCAGACTTTGTATTATATATTGTGTTTTTACAGGAGGGAGCCCCAAGCACCTGAGCCTGGGAACTCCCTCGCCCAGACAGTCCTATCCCAAGGCATAAGCCCAGGGGGCTCTGACAGCCCCCAAACAGGGAGTCTGGATCACAGGTCAGTCTCCACCTGCCCCTTCATTCTGGGCTGCCAATGAATCTTCCTCCAAGTCCCTTCCTTGGCTGAGAACAGGGTTATTTGATCTTTGACTGAGCCCCCATATCTGCTCAGTGGTGCTCCTGGGCCAGCCAGCACCAGCCAGCACCAGCCAGTGTCCCTGCCTTTCCATCCTGGAGAACATAAAGAGCTCTCCTATCCTGGCCAACGCATTTTTTTTTTTTTTTGCATGTTGCGCTAACAGGCCAAGTCAAGCCATGTAAGTAGGTTTATTGCAGTTTGATAAAATCCCATCACTCCAGCCACCATGGCTTAGTGATGTTAAGAAGCTGCTGTAAAGATACTCTCCTAGGCAGGTCAGTCCCCAGAGTTTTCTTCAGCTGCTCTGGGGAAGTGCCTACAGCCTTCTGACATGCTCCCTGAAATAGAGGAAAAAGTCCATCAAGTCAAAAGCCATGCGATTGGAGCTTTTGTGATCCTCCATCATGCCTGTCCTTTGAGTCTCTAAGAATGTCAGTGAAAGGAACCAAGGTCTCCTCCAGGAAGTGGCCGTCTGTCTGTGGGTATCTCTGTTCGCTGTGTGGCTATGTTGCACCTGACCACAGCTGCATGGGCTTTTTCTACAGTTATCCCTGGGCCAGAGCCTTACTAGCCTTCATCAGTGGCTGCACTTACGTTTTTACTTTTTGTTCCGAGTCTCAGTGGAAATGTTTTGCAAGTTTTAATTGGCTAATCTGTGAAAAATGAAAGTGGCAATGATTGTGGCTAAAAGCAAAACTAATGTGAGTTCTTCCTGAGTCAGGAGACATTGTCTTAGCAAAAATGGTCTTACAAGCATAAAATCAACAAATCCTCTAATCAGAAGGGAACCATCATGGTTTTTTATAGAGTACTTTGGTTATAGCATAAAATGAGAGTAATGGCTGTATAAAAGAATAATTTGATTTTTAAAATATAACTATGGAAATGTGAGGGGTTAAATATATCTACAAAAACTCACACACTAAATGTGGAGGAAAGAGGCAAACTTTTAGCTAAAAATAAATAATGTATTTTATAATTTTCCTGGTTTATCACCAAATAAATCTTATAGAACCCAATTTTAATTGCCTATAGCATGACAGAAATTGCTTTTTCAATGAGAAAGCTCAATAAAACATCCAAATTTTTAATGCTGATTTTTCTAAATTCAGATCATTTTATGAGGGAAAATTTTAATGGGATGTGTTTTTTCTTATCTCCCAGAATAAGAAATCAAAGAAACTGGGGAAAATAACTACACCTCCAATTTCATTACCTCTAGAATTTACACAGTAATCCTGGGGGTGCTGACGGACCCATCAGGGAGACTCTGAGGCCATTATTCTTCTTGGGAAGACATTCACACATTCCCTACAGACACTTGGAAGCTAACTTCTTAGTGACATTTCTAATGCTGCCATGAATAGTGCAGCGGAGGAAGGAACCTTGGGGCTGTAATTGCTAATCCCAGCTTCAGGATCACAGAAGCCGATTTGGACCACACTTCTGTGCTTTGGGACTCCAGAGTCACAAGAGCAGGACCTTTTCCTTACAGAGAGTTCATTTTCTGCTGAACCCAGCTTGGACTCTGCGGTAGGGAGTAAAACAGTGGCTATGTATAAACATTTTTCATATTGTAAAGAGAATTCTGAAAAAAAAAAAGAGAGAATCTTCTTTAAATTGTTCCTGAGGCTTTAGGAACTTAAATGCAAGGCTGGAGTGGTAGGACCTAAGTATTTTCAAAAAGCATTATTATTATTTGAACACCAAGGAACCAAATGAGAGGTGGCCTGGGAAAAAAAGCCACTTTGGAGGTGGGTGAATGGAGCTGCCACCAAGCATGGAGGGATTTGGAGTCACTGTGGGAAACCACTAGAAAAGGCTTTCCCAGAAATACTGATTACATTCTAGAAAGCCATGGACCTTGTTGGGCCGAGATTATTCTTAAGTCATTGTAAATACTGCCTCATAATCACCCAACATCCATCCTGGTTTATTTGCCTAGTCACTTGCATTTGGAGGGTGAAAACGTCCTGCCTAAGCTTGTGCTGTGTATTTTCAGAATTTTCTATCTTGTTCTGCTTTCTTTGTTCCTTCCATTGCTTTCTGCAGGTATTTAAACCCATGGTTCAAAAGAGACTATAATGTAGCTAAGTGGGTAGAAGATGTGAATAAAAACACTGAAGGACCATACTTTAGGTATTTGATGAATTAATTTTATCTCCCTTTCAAACTCTCCCAGCACATACAAGTATTGTAGTGTGACGGGCTCTCTAGCTTGTATCTCCTAATACAAGTTCTTATAGGGGGGAAAGCGTCCCTGTTTATTTGCTGCCTCTTGACCTCAGTTTTCTTGGCTTCCTAAACCGGTCTAGTTCTTTCCTGAATGTTTCAAATGAAGCCATTTGAAAGGGTTGCCATTTAGTGCATGTCCGTCACCACCTTGAGCTTTTTAGTAGCTTTCTCTTCATTTTATGCTATGTAGTGTTCTATGGGCATGAAGCATACTTTCCACTAATAAAACAGCACTATTAACCTCAACAATTTAATTTCTAGACACTAGCAATTTCATAACGCATTTCTTTCTACTTACTGCTTAAGAGTGCATAGTGCATATGAAAACTCAAGCAAAAACCAAAAAAGAAACTAAATAAAATGTCATGGAATTTTACTTGAAGTAGAAACAATGATTTGATCTAACTGGAAAATTATTGTGATAATATTGGTTACATGAGAATTTGGAACGATTAGGTTTTCTTGGTTCAGTACAAACATTTGTATCAGAGAAGGGTTGTGGTGATAAGAATATTTAATGGATTCTTAACAGAGCATCTGAGGGCTTTTTTTACTCTAGTAAAAATGTCTGATATTTCCAAATATAGCAGGAAGCAGATAGGAAACACTCTTGACTGGCAAAACAGAAGAACTTTGTACAGTTTAGAAACTATCCAAATTACTCAGTTCCCTGCAACTTCTATGGGAAGTCAGAGAAAATTTCCAAGAGCTGTGAATGACGTGTTTTAATCACTGTTGACAATGTAAAAGTGGTTACTTAGAGGTAAATGTCCACTTTATATCTGACTACTTTGTGGAAAAGCAATATAAAGAAGAAATACAGATTCACTCACTACCTCTTTTGAAAACAATTAACAATGAGTTAAATATTACTTATTTCTATGTTAGTTACATATTGCTTATGAGTCAGCCCTGAACAGAAATGAAAATATGTATCTTTAGCTCTCAGCGCCCAGGTGGACATTCTCTTTCAGTGTACCATTTAGTATAGTCATGTACAGTTTGAGAAAATGATTAGAACTACCTGCCTTTTAATTTGATCCATAACATTGGCATATACTCCAAGGAAAGCATAACTCCTGCCTGCTCACCAAAAGATATCCTGCTTTTACACCCCCTCCTTCCCTCCTGCCCTCTCCTCTGCTTACGCCACACGTTCTCACACTGAACCTCATATACATACATTCACATTCAAACATCCCACCCTCACCTGTAGCTCCCAAGATGGCCAACGTCAGGAAGACAGGTAAGATGACTTTGAATGCTATTTGGAATCTTGGCTCGCCTGCAGTCCTATTTTTTTTTTCTTTATAACTTACCAGGCTTGTGGGCAGATTATAATTTGTACCATCCATGGAATGAAACAGGAGGATTTTGGTCCTACATGGGTTAGAATTTTTATTCTTAAGTGGGATTAGCATTTTCACAGAAGTAATTTATGAAGTGATACCCCAGAAGAGTTGATTCACCTGCTCCGGGTGAGCTGAGAAGAGTTCTCATTTCTTATAATCAGACCCCGGGTCTGCCCAGAAGCTGTATCACTAAATGCAGTTTGGATGGGGAAATGCTTTAGCTCCCCTGGTTGCACGTGCAAAGCTACAAAGGCAATTTTAGAGGGTTCCTTTACTTCTTTTAATGAGATGTCGGCTCCTACATGACATAGTCCATTAAGAATTGATGATGAGACATCTATACTCTTCTTTAAAGAGTGAAGTTCAGTGGAGGGTAATGATTTAACTCATTTTTGATTAGTAAGAGACCAGAGAGACTTAAAAATCAACACAGATTTTTTTGTGGCAGTGATGAATTATTGACATGACCCAGAACTTTAGCACCATGTTTCTCACCAAACAGAGGGACTTTCATCCACTCTCCATCCAAGTTGCGCCTCACTTAGGAGCCTAAAGTTCATCTACACCTTGGCCTATGCTTTGCCAATCCTGTACTTATACGTAGCTCTGTTTCATCAGTCACCATTCAAAACCACCAAAGGGGGCAAAGTCACCTTCTTTCTCACCCGGGTAGTATTGGGTTTGTGGCACTCTTATCAAAATGTAATGGGGACTTTGTGACTGCACCAAACTGGTCCAAAACATACCTTTCCACTAAGAACATAATATAACTATGCTACTATGGGAGCAAGGCATAGAGGTTCCGAGTGACCAGAGGGCTTCAGCTGTGCTCCTTTACCCACTTCTCATATGAAAGTGGTTGCTCAGATTGTCCTGAGCATATATTTAGCCCATCAGGAAGGTGCAAATGAGACCAATCAGTAGCATTGTGTCACCACTCTCAGATCCTGGGAGCAGTTCAGTTGGCAACTGTGAGTTGTGAGTGCTCAGGAAGTATGTATACTCCACTCTGGAGTATTTTCCAGTTGTTTACTCATTTCATCAAGGGTTTTTGAGTCCATCTCTGTGATCTTATGGAAAACATCCCAACTCTAAAAATAAATTAATAATAGTGTTAACTGCCTACTATAATATCTTCATTTCTCACATCACAAGAGGTAGGCATTCTGATTCCTTTTCTGTGAATGGAGGAAACTGGGTACAATGAGTTACTTTATTTTGATGTCAGAATGAGAATTCTAGCCTAAGTCTCTCTGACGGAAGAATTTGTTCCTACTTCATCTCACCGTACTCACTTAAAAGTTGTAGAGGAGATATTGAATGCTTAGATTCATAATATACCTACTGGATTAGGTTACTGTAAAGTTCACATATGAAGCAAGTGCACAGAGTGCCCATGTGTCACTTCATGTGACTTGGCCTAGTTGTAGTGGTCCTGGATGACAGAAGTGCAGTGAAGAGAACTTGCAGGTTTATCTACCAAAAAAAAAAGGGGGGGGAGTCCAGGTAGTCTGATATATAACCAAGATTAACCACAGGCACACAAGTACTCATTCATAAAAAATTTCTGTTGTGCCCCCTGTGGTTATAATAGTTTTGAAAAATGTGGTAGTAATGAATAGAGAGTATTTATTCAAAGATTCATTTTGCTTTGTTAGTGAATGAGTTTGGCTAGCATCTGGGTTTAAGTGAAAGCCAGATTAGAACCGAAAGTATTCCTTAGACATTTATAAGATGTTATCAATTACTTTTTTCCAAAGTTATTTATCCTGCTTTGTTCCCTACTCTTACTTGACCTCTGCTTTGGTCTTATTCCTCTACCCACTAGAACCTGTCTTTTCCCCAGTAGAACTGTCCTGCTTGGTGTCTCTTCTTCCCTTCAGAGTCCAAAGTATTAGATAACTGATGAGTTAGTATGAGAAGTACTGTAGAGCTATTTGGGGGGGGGGAGTGGTTCTTAAGAAAAGTTCCAGCTTTGTTGGTTTTGTTTTGTTTTTACACACTTTGGATATGCCCATGAAAGATATTTTAGAGAAATACTGGACACTCAGCACCCCTCACTGGAATAGTTTTATATATGTACAATTCTGATCACTTGAACCCATGGCCAAATTAAGGCTGGCACAGGTGTGAAACTAGCTGTCTACAGCTCACACTGTGGAAACACACACACACACACACACACACACACACACACACACACACACACACACACACCACTGTAGCAAATTAAAAAGAGGCCTCAAATTACTCAGTCCTTAAAAGTACTTGCTGCACAAGCCTGATGACTGGAGTTTAGATTCCAAACACCCATATAAAGCCAAATGCACCAAGCATCTGTATTCCGACTGCGCCTATGGCCATGGGAAGATGAATCAGAATTCTGAAGTTCTGGGGTCACCTCGTCTTGTCTCCATAGAGGCAAAGCAAGAAAAGCCCTGTCTCAAAACAAAGTGGAAAGAGAAGACCAACACCTCGAGGCTGTCCTCTGACCATCATATGTACAGCATGGCATGCATGTGTGCGTGCATGCACGCGCACACACACACATACACATGCTCATACATACACACACCTTCATACATACACACACAAAGTAATAATTTTAAAAAGATTCAGTTTTCATGACTCTAAAGTAAATAAGATTGGGTTGTATATCTGCTTAGCTTTCCTGAACCTAGGTTCGTAGCCTTTATTTTAGAAGTATGCATTTATATAAATAATGTAAATGCTTGTCCTTATTTACATATTCTCAACTTGTCTCTTAAAGATCATGGTCCTACTTAAAATATTTTACTAAAACATTTGATTTTTGAATTATGAAATGTATGTTTCTTTAATAGAACTCTAGAGGATTTGAAGCACTAATATTCTTCCATACATCCATCTGCCTAGAGAAGCGTGTCAGTTACCATGTTCTAGCAGTTCCTGCTAGGGAGTCGTCTTGATTTATTTTTAAAATTAGAAGAAACATTAGATGTTATAGTTGAAAAGTAAACGGGACACTCATGATTCTTAAACTCAGTTAAAGATGTTCCCTTGAATCTCAAGAGTAGGTAGTGAAAAATATTTTCAAGCTTCATGAAAACTGGCACTACCAGAGCCCAGGAGATTCCATGGAGAATTGCCTTACCAATACTTTGCCCCCTCCCACATTCTCAGGCTGACCAGTCACAACAGAGGAGCTCTGTGCTGAAAGAGTAGTTGTGTCACTATGTGGTGGTGTAACCAGTTCAGTGATGTGGGTGGTCCTTACATTCTGCACAGGAATTTATAAGTCACGGGCGTGCAGTGGTAGCATTTGTGAGGGACATGGCTTTAAAGGTATCACCTCTGTCTTCCTTTGATTCAAGTTTGAGTCTCTTCTAATGTACCCAGCATAGTCACAGATAATACAACTGCACATACAAATCTCAAACCACTTCAGTACAATAGAGTACTGTTTCCCCAGAAATGCAGGTTACAGGGATGAATTAGACCATTTTTGTATGTTCTCATCAGACTTTGTTTGGCTGGAACTCTGCACTCCTTACTGCTTGCATGTTTACTAATTTATTATAACCCCTGTACTTGCCTTTGTTCCTTCACAACTAACACACTGGCCTCAGAATGCATGAATTTTGTGTATCCTAGTGTGTGATTTACCAACTAAATAATATATCAATGGTAATGTCTTTAAGATAATTGGAATTAATTGTACTTGGAAGTATTTTTTATTAAGTGGTTAAAAATGAGGCAAGAGTATAAATATGTTGTTCACTTAATTTATGAATATGAAGTCTTAGAATAATTGTTTCCTTCTCCATGTTAAAAATTTCATTATTGCCTTCATAGTTACAAAGTATGATTCTGTGTAGTAACGTTTAAAAACTTCATCAGCGATGCATAATTAAGAGGGTAAAATTCCAGCATTCCAGTTTGAGCAATGACAGTTATTTTCCCAGTAGTTACAGCTTTGCCATAGCTACTTATGAAAGTAGAAATCAGAGAGCCAACTTTTCAGGTATTTTAAAATGATAAGCAGTTGCATAATATTCATTTCATATGTTCTCAACGTCTCAGGACTCTATCTCCTGCCAAGTCTCCTTCTTCATCAACTGGGTCTATTGCCTCCAGCAGAAAATACCCTTACCCAATGCCTCCGCTTCCTGATGAGGAGAAGAAAGTGAACCGACAAAGTGCCAGGGTATGTGGCAACTTGTGCACGCTTCATACTTGGTCATTATCACTTATCTCTGAGTTCATGTAGTCCATCTTTCTTTTCTTTCGTTTTGTCTCCTCTCTTCTTTTTTACTCAATTCCTTCTCCCTCTTTCTTTGTTTTGGAGACAAGGGCTTGCTGTGTAGTACCGGCTAGCATGGTACTGTAGCCCTGGCTGACTTTGAACTCATGAGAATCCTCCTGTCTCATACAGCCAAGTGCTAGGACTACAGGAATGTACCACCATTCCATGTTCTGACTTCACATTTTAAAAGAATGTGCAGCTTTATTTGTAAGAAAATTAGAAATATTCTATAGTTAATCTGGACTGGTATATTCTTGAGATATCTAATGTATATTAATTATTCAATAGCCATATTTTTACTCTTCATTGTAGTTATAATAAACTCTAGATCAAGAAAAAAAGGATTCCTTGTGGTTTATCAGTTTTTGGATATCCCGATCAATACTAGATACTAAGTAAAGTAGCCTCCTTTTCATGCCCATTTTGTTTGCTTGGCCCTTTTACCAGCTAATAACAACTCAGCAGGATTTTAAAAATAGGAACTTGTGACAAAAATACAGATCGGTGTCTTTGAGATGCGGGTAGAATTTTTATACAAGGAAAGATGATTTCAAAAATCTGTAATATTCAAAGAATACTGCAAAGGGTATGGCAAAACTCTATCGCTTTCTATGTTAAAAATAAAATAAGTTTACTGTTTTGTGATAGTGGGGATTGAATGCTAGGCAAGGGCACTACCTCTGAACCACACCCTAAGCTCCCCCAGAAACCAAATTTTAAAACAAAGGAGTTATTCATTCTTTTATAAAAAGAAGATTCTCCAGTTTTCCTTAAGCATTAAGTCTTCCTTTGCGTTGTAATCAGTATTCTGCTGGGTCACAACATTCCTGTAATGCATCTAATTTGTGAAATTTGAGATAGGTTTTAGACAGGAAGACCAATCCTCTGTAATTTAGATGAAAGATAGACCTCAAGAAAGATTGCTGGTGTCCAGCTGTTGTGATCAGTTACATTGTAATGTTGATCTGGGTTCTAGGTTCTTAGACTTTTTAGTCCTGAAAGATGTTTTAGAGCCTGTTCCTGAAGCCAAATTATGGGTGGATTCAGGAAAATGTAGGCAATTTATATTTTGACTTGATCAACCCAGAATTGGTATGAAAACACAAATCATTAAAAGTTGATCAGAGTGCTGTAATTTAAAAAGTCTTTGAAAATAAGCAATGGTGTTTTGTTAATCATGAAACTACTGTATATCAATATCGGAAACGGTGAAAGATGGAAAAGAAGATGGCTCAGATTCCCAGCACTCAGTATTCTAGCCTTCTGTCTTGCTGATAGCCAGTTGTTCGTGGTGTGCTAGTGATAACGAAGTCTAAGTCTGCTGTTATACTTTCCCTCCTCAGAGAATTGTCTAAGGACAGCACCACACTTTTTTTTATTGCTGACCTCATCACTGATTTGCTTCATCAAGTAGGAGGCATTTTTTTCTCAGCTGGTGTCATGTCAGAGTCTAGTGTATTGGAGATATTAACACATGAAAGCCCCTGAAGATGGCAATACCACAGGAGAAATTAGTGGCCCCTACTTTTTCCATGGTCTTAACAGGGTGAAGATAAAGTCTCTAACAGCCGCAAGAGTGGGATAATAGGTCTGATTAATTCTGTTTTCTGTGGAGTGGTACCAGCAGAATCCTTCAGATTTGATGGCCCTGTCTCTGGGTTCTCTTGGTGAGTTGTGAAGGATTAAACAAGTAGATGGTCTTATCAATAGCCCTGTGTTGCGGGCACACAGACAAGGGTAAAGTCATGTCTGTTGTTCCAAGTGATGATGCCAGGTCTTTGCTCTTTCTTTCTCACAAGCACGATCATGACTTTCAGGTTATTTTCCTGTTGTTTCCTTGCTCCTTTCTTCTCATGCAACCTGATGTTATTTCTCTTTCATAACCACATGCAAAGAATTTTCAGCTGTCTGAGATGAAAGTCTTGTCCTTTTGTCACTGCAATCCATTGTCCAGATATTTAGGTCTTCTTTGCCTGGGATGTTCTGTAAGCCCCTGATAAACTCTCCATCAAGAGATGTTGTCCCTCTACTCACAGAGATCCTCACAGCTGAGGATCTCTTTCTGTTCCAAAATACAAGTGAGTGGATTATTTTTAATCATAAGAGTATATAAAGCTGGATTGAGACAGATGCATAAGTGGCTTTTACACATTTTGTTGTGCATGCCACCATTTGTGTTAAAAGATTCCCATGAGGGAATGTGTTAATGTAACCTATATAGAAAGATATATTTAGACAGGTTTGCACTTGATTACTTACCTGTAATCCCATCACCTGGAAAGTAGAGGCAGGAGAGTCAGAAAGGCTGCCAGCAAGTGGGTACATAGTGAGTGTGAGGTCAGCCTGAGCTACACTAAACCCTGTCTCAAAAACAAAGTACACTTATTTAGTCACTTTCCCCAAACTCATCATGAAATACCCTGTTAAAATGGAGTTTGAGTGGAAATTGTATATAACTTAAATTATAGGCCTTCTTTATATCTGAGTCATAGTGCCTGGAAACATTTTTTACTGGCAGACTTTTAAATTGATCTTCCTTCTTTGGTAAACTAACATATTCATATCTGACTGTGCCAGAGTTATTTGCAGTCCATTAAAGCAATTACTGAGCATTGTAGAAATCAAATCTGATCAGGCTTAGTATAAAGAACTCGTGACAGAAGCAAAGGAAAGGAAGGGAGGGGAAATTAAGAAAGGAAGGTCTTGCCTTGCATGCATCTTTCTACTCTGACAAGTTTGCTCTTCCGAGAACAAGTTTCTGAGAGGCGGTAATAAAACTGGAAAATATTTGATCAATACATAATGATTTTTAAGGAGATAGTATATTAATGGAGTTACACTTTCCAAGGAACAGTAGTTCTTAACCTTGGTTGTAAAGGGAATCTTCTGAAGAGCTTTCAAAATATTTTAAGCTTAAGTCCAATTCAGAGAGGTTTTGATTTAGTTGGTGTGTTCTTAGTACCTGGGCAGTGGATTTCAAAACTTCCTCTGGATTGATGTAATACACAACTGTGGCTGATTACTGCTGTAGCTAGCTGAGGAAAAAAAAAACATACCCACCAAGGGTCAGAGAACATTGTAGAAGAGGAGACAAAACAGATTGTCAGACTCACAGGGTGGGAAAGAGTATCCTAAGGCATTGTCCCAGCCCCATACAGGCTTACCAATGCATTCATAACCCCACAATGAAAACCAGTAACCCCACTGAGGAGGAACCTCAGTGGAATGGGGAGGGGGAGAGTATAACCCAAAGGAATATGTTCAACATGCTATATGTTCATACAGTAAAGTTCATAATTAATAAAAAAAATTTCACAATCAAATTTTGATAACATCATTTGTATACTTATTTTGTGCCTTGTATATAGTAAAGCTTAACAGTGTAAAAAAGTTTTTATATATGGAGGAAATGAAATATTTTTCTGACAATTCATTGAATTTAATAAAAGAAAAGTAAGTTTTATAAAAAAAAAAGAAAAGAAAATTGGGGAAAATAAAGGGTCATAGGTAGCTTTAAAATAATATTTTAAGGGCTGGAGAGATGGCTCAGTAGTTAAGGCATGCTCACCTGCAAAACCTGAGTTCTATTCCCAGGTGCTCATGTAAAGCTAGATGTACAAAGTGGTCCATGCATCAGGAGTTTGTTGGGAGTAGCTAGAGGCCATGGTGTGCCAATTCTCTCTCTCTCTCTCTCTCTCTCTCTCTCTCTCTCTCTCTCTCTCTCTCTCTCTCTCGTTCTCACTCTTGCTCTCTCTCACTTTCTCTGTCTATGCTTACAAATAAATAAAAATATTGAAATATTTTTAAAAAATCTTTCATTTGAAATATATTTACTTTATTCCAACTGTTGAGGAACATTAAATGAGGATGTGAAGGTTTACCTTTTTGTGTTTTTGTTCTAATATCTTTATGATCCATAATTAGATATATTACATGAGCAAATCTTATGATGGTACCCCCATTTTCCTCCTCCCTTTCCCCAATCTACTGGGGATCCTCCACGGTGGGCATACTGGATCAATTGTGTATTGTTGCTGAGGGGGGCAATGTCTCTAGATATTCTCCCCAACCATGGCTCTTACATTCTTTCCACCCCCTCTTCCACTCAGTTTCAAGTCCTGGTGGGTGAGTATTAACTCTGCTTGATTGTTGCGATCTTAAGTTTCACTGGACTTCTGTTTTGGGTTGTGTTGGGTATCGTTGGTGTCTGTCTCCATTGACCTTTCCTGGGTTCCAGGCTTGTGGTGGTGATAGGTCTCCTGTTTATCTTGCCACTTTCTCATAGGTTTCGTTTGGGGCCTAGATGATAGGCCAGAGGTGGTTCATCTCTTGCCAGGATGTCAGACATCATCCCATGGTTTGTTGGTGGAATTGGGTTGTTCACAGCTCTTTTGTTGCATTCTGAAAAATACAAACACAATCTCCACTGGAGAGAGAAGTCAGTATAGGTTAAATGAGAAAAACATTGCTAATTTGGCATGATTCTAATGGATGTAGCCTCTCTGTAGCTCTCAGGTAGTGGGAATTTCCCCTAGGAACCTGGGTTCTTGGTCCCCATAATATTTTGCCATGGATCCCCAGGTCCAGTTAAGGGTTCCTTGGAAATGAGCAGATCTCTTATTCAATCTGAAAGCCATTGATTACCCACCTAGGTTTGGCACCACTATTGCACAGGTGAGTACCTCTTGTCTTGCTGGTCTCTTCCATATAGCACTGTGTTCAGCATTCTTGTGACATCAGTCTTACTTGTATATCAGTGGTCTCTGCTTTCTCCAAATATCATTGACCAGTTTCCTCTAGCAGCTCACGCAACACCTTCCAGTGCTACACATGCTACCATCTGGGAGCTGGGTACCATTCTGGATCTAGCAGGGTTTCTCGGTGTTATGGAATGACATTCTGTAGTTTCTTCAGTAATAGGATCTTACCTTTGGCCTGGAGTGGGTATTCAAGAGCTTTGACAAAAGCCTGTCTTGTTTTGGGGACCTCATGGGTCTCTTGATCAACAGCTCAGTGTGGGAATGAACCAATGACTGGGACAAGGAATTACAGGCCTGATTAATTTTTCATGGGATTAGACTTACTCCCATTCTATTCATGACACCTCTTACCTTAGCTTATTGTATGAGTCCCCTCACACTCCCATTCTGCCCAATTCCTTCCATTCCCTTTTACAGTTCCTCAATTCACCTGTCAGGTTTGCTTAGACTTTGAGCTTAGCCTGGTTAGGAACTGCATATGAGGGAGAGTATGCAGCATTTGTGTCTATGTTCTTGTGTGAGTTCGCTAAGTATGATCTACTCCAAGTCTTTTCTTTAAATTTCATTATGTCATTTTTCCTTTCAGCTGAGTAGAATTCCATCATGTAAGTGTACCACAACTTTGATAGCCATTCATCCAGTGATGGGCATTTGGGTTAATTCCAATTCCTCACTATTATGAATTGAGCTACAATAAACATGGTTGAACAAATGTCTCTGTGCTGAGGCATAAAATCTTGAGGGTAGATGCCCAGTAGAGGGATAGCTGGGTCTATTGGTAGCTCTGTATCTATCCTATTTAGGAGCCTCCACACTGCTTCCCATCGTGGTTGTACAAGTTTGCATTCCCACAAGCAGTGAATGAGGGATCCTTTCTACCCTCATCCTCACCAGCATCTATTGTTGTTGGATATTTTAATGACTGCCATTCTGACTAAAATAAGGTAGAATCTCATTGTAGTTGTGATTTGCATTTCTCTGATTGAGGGTGATAATCACTTTCTTAAGTGAGAATTGGCCATTTGTGTTTCCTCCTCTGTGAATTCTCTGTTGAGATCAATGCCCCATTTTGTGAGAGGGCTGTTAGATTTTTTTTTTTTTTGAGTTTTTTGTAGGTTCTACATATTACCTCTGTCTTTGTGATAGCTGGCAAAAATTATCTCCCAATTTGATGCTGGTCTATTTACTCTGAGAATGGTATGTTTGTTTGTACAGAAGCTTTTAAGCTTGATGAGATCTCATTGGTTAAGTGATTGTTACACTTCCTGGGCTACTGGAGGTTTGTTCAGGAAGTTTTTCCCTACTCCTATCTCATGGATAGTTCCTCCTTTTTTTTTCTTCCAGGGTTTTCAGAGTTTCAGGTCTTATATTGAGGTCTCTGATCCATTTGGAGTTGATTTTTGTGCACAGTGAGAGGAGTGGGTCTATTTTCATTTTTTTCAAGTATTTATCCAATTTGTCCAGCACCATTTGTTGAAAATTCTATATTTACACCAGTGAACATTGTAGGCACCTTTGTCAAAGATCAAGTAACTATTGTCATCGAACTAAGAGCTGAGTCTTCAATTCTGTTCCATTGGTCTGTCTACTTTTATGCTAGTACCATGCTGTTTTTGTTACTGTAGCTTTGTAGTATATCTCTAGATACAGAATGGTGATGTCATCTGAGGAATTTTTTTATTAAGGATAGATTTGGCTTTCCAGGACCTTTTGCCCTTCCAAATAAATTTTGAAATTATTTTTTCTATGTCTGTGAAGAAAAAAGCTGGGATTTTTATTGGCATGGTATTGAATATATAAATTGCTTTTGGAAGGATTGCCATTTTTACTATATTTATTCTACCTATCCAGGAGCATGAAATATCTTTCCATCTTTTCACAGCCTCCTGTATTTCCTTCTTGAGTGTTTTAATGGTTTCATTACACAAGTGTTTCACATCTTTGTTTAGTGTTATTCCAAGGTATTTGATTCTTTTTGAGGCTATTGAAAACAGGACAGTCTCTCTTCATCTTTTTCTGTATGCATATCATCTGCCTACTGATTTTTGTGTGTTAATTTTGTATCCTGCAATTTTGCTGAAGGACTTTATCACCTTCAGGAGTTTACTGATACAATTCTTTGTATCTATTATGTATCGGATCATGTCATCTGCAAAAAGGGATATTTTTCCTTTTTCCTTTCCAATTTATATCCCTTTTATGCCTTTCTTCTGTGGCTAGAACTTCAAGCACTATGTCAAAGAGCAGTGGTCAGAGTGAACACCCCTGTTTTGTTCCTGATTCAACTCCCTGAGTCTTTCCCCATTGAGTGTGATTTAGGCTTTAAGAGTTTTGTATATTGCCTTTATTATATTGAGGCATAAGCCATCTATGTCCAGCCTCTCCAGCGTTTTGATCATGAAGTAGTGTTGAATTTTGTCAAAGGCCTCTGCATCGATTAAGATGACCATGTGGTCTTTGTGGTTGAGTTTATTAATGTAGTGGATTACATTAATTCACTTCTGTATGTTGAACCATCCCTGCATTCCTGAGACAAAGCCTACATGGTCTAGGTGGACAATATTTTTGATGTGTTGTTATATCCTGTTTTAGAGGATTTTGTTCAGGATCTTTTCATCTAATTCATCAAGGATATGGGTGTATAATTTTCCTTTTTTTGTGGTATCTTTTGTCTGGCTTTGGGATTAGGGCTATGCTAGCTTCGTAGAAGGAGTTTGGAAGCCTTCCCTTTTTTCATATAACATGAAAAAGCTTCAGAAAGAGTGGTTTCAGTTCTATAATGATGGTTTGGTAGTATTCAGCTTAGAATCCATCAGGTTCTGGGGTTTTCCTTTTGGGGAGGTTTATGATTGCATTTTCAATCTCCATGGATATGATAGATTTATTTAGGAGCTTTATCTGCTCTGGGTTAAGCCTTGGTAAGTGGTAGGTGTCCAGGAATTCATCCATTTCTTTCAGGTTCTCCAATTTTATGGAGTAGAGGTTTTGTAAGTATGACCTGATGATTCTTCCAATTTCATTGGGGTCTCTTGTCACCTCTTCCTTTGAATTTTTTATTTTGGCCTTCTCTTCTTTTCATTTAATTAGATTGACCAAGGGTTTGTCAATCTTATTTAAAAAAAAAAAACCAGCTCTTCAGGCTGGAGAGATGGCTCAGCAGTTAAGGCACTTGCCTCCAGTGCCTAAGGCCCCGGGTTCAATTCCCCAGTACCCACATAGCCAGACCCACAAGGTAGTGGCCCTGGTGTGCTTGTTCTCTCTCTCTCTCTCTCTCTCTCTCTCTCTCTCTCTCTCTCTCTCTCTCTCTTTCTCTCTCTCTCTCTGCTTGAATATGAATAAATAAAATATTTTTAAAAAAGAACCAGCTCTTCATTTCATCTATTTTTAAAAATTGTTTTCTTCATTTCCATTTCATTTGTCTCTGCTCTGATCTTAATTATTTCTTTTTGCCTTGAGCTCCTAGGGTTTGATTATTCTAGTTTTCCCAGTGCCTTTAGATGGGTGGTTAGGTGATTAAGTTGAGATCACTCTTTGTTATGAAGGCATTTAGCGCTATGAATTTACCCTGTAGGGCTGCCTTCATTGTGTCCCATAGGTTTTGGTATGTTGTGTTTTCATTATCATTTAAAAAATCATTCACTTCTAGAAAATTTTCGGTTTCCTTTTAGATTTCTTGAATAGACCCATTCATTGTTTAATAGCATATTGTTCAGTTGCCAATAGTTGGTGTAATTTCTGCTGCTCTTCCCATTGTTAATTTCTAACTTTAATGCATTGTGGTCTCATATGATACAGGATGCTACATCAGTCTTCCTGAATTTGTTGAGGCATGTTTTATGACCTAATATGTGGTTTATTTTGAAGACGATCCTTGTGCTGCTGAGAAGAATGTATATTCTGTGATCTTGGAAATCTATATTTCCAAGAAAAATAGAAAGTTCTATATAAGTTTGTTAGGTCTAGTTGATCTATGGTGTTGTTAAGCTCTGTTATTTCTCTGCTGACCTTCTGTTTGGATGATCTGTCTAGAGATGATCATGGTGTATTAAAGTCTCCTACTATGATGGAATTGGAGTCTATTTCTGTTTTGTTTTTGAATAAATTTTGCTTTATGAAATGTGGTGCAACTATATTTGGTGCATGCATATATAGTGATATCCTCTTGTGACTTTCATTGTCCTTTTTAATTAATCTTGATTCAAAGTCTGTTTTGTCTGATATTAATGTAGCCATACCTGCTTGCTTTTTATTTCCAGTTGCTTGGAAAATCATTTTCCATCCTTTCACCCTAAAAAGATTTCTCTTGTTAGAGGTGAGGTTCATTTTTTGAAGGCAGCAGATGGAAGGATCCAATTTTCTAATCCAGCCTGCTCATCTGTGTCTTTTTATAGGAGAATTAAGTTAATTTATACTCAGAGTTATAACTGTGAGGTTTGCTTTAAGCCCTGCCATGTTGGAGGGTTTATGGGAATTGATGCCTCACCTGTTATTATTAGCACAATAATTTTGATTATTGTGCTCATTCTGTATTAGACTTCTGGGGTAGGTTGCTTATCTCTTCTGTGTGGAATATCTCCTGTAGTATCCTCTATAAGTTTGACTTTGGGTTATCATAATCATAGAGCTGGCTTTTATCATGGAACACTTTCAATTCACAATTTAATATGAGGGATAGCTTTGCCAGGTATAGGAGTCTAGCTTGAACACCATAATTCTTTAGGCCTAGAAGAGCATTGTTCCAATCCCTTCTGGCCTTCCTGGTTTCTAATGAGAAGTCTGAGGTAAATCAGATGAGTTTGCCTTTTTCTCTCTTTCTGCCTTGATTACTCACTCTTTACTTTCTATGTTTTGCATTTTAATTAATATATGTCTTGGAGATTTCCTTCTTTGGTCTTATCTGTTTGGAGTTCTGTGGGCTTCTTATATCTTGACTGGCCTTTCTCTTGTAAGATAAGGAAAATTTTCTTGTATAATTTTGTTAAAAATATTTTCTATGCCTTTGGTCTGGGTTTCTTCTCCCTCTGGGATCCCCAGTATCCTGAAATTTGGTCTCTTTAGGGTATCCCACAGATCCCTCATGTTTTGTTCACATGATTATTTGAATTTATTGAAGCCTATGGAATCCCTATGAATTTCTTCTGTTTTTAATTCGAGGTCTGAGAATCTATCCTCCAGGTTATCAACTCTGTGACTGAGGGACCCAAAGGAGGCTTTGAAAACCTCTGGTTTTTGGTTCTGTTATATTTTTGTTCATAGTTTTCATTTCTCTGGCGAGGTCCAATTTCCGATCTAGTTTTGTTTTTGCTAATGTTTCCTGGAATTCATTCTTAAATTTGGTTAAGTCTCATCAAATGTAATCAGCTGATTTTCTAGCTCCTCCCATAATTGGTTCACCTTCAGTTCACTTAATGCATGTTTGAAGTCGCTCAGATTTTTCTCCATTAAGTTCAGTCTAATGTCTATTCTTGTGTTAATTGAGTTTCATTTCATTTACATCTTTTTTTGACAATTTCCATTTCAGCCATCATCTTGGTCATGATCTCATTGCAGTTATGACCAGGATTTATTTTATTCTCATTTTGGGGGTAGTAGTTTTGTTATCTCCCCTGTATTCTCACTGGCCTCTTTCATTGTGGGACTAGGGGTCCTAGGTTGGGGAGTCTCAGCTTGAATTGCTGTGTTTTTTTTATGTTGGTTTCTGCTCATTTCTGGATAAGGGTCTAATTTTCTTGATTCGGGGTCCTATATAGGTTTTTGTTTGGTATGCAGTGAGCGTTCTGTTCTGTGTACCAGTTGGGTTTTGGATAGTGTTGTAACCACACATGTGTTAGTTGCAGAGGTTATGGGTATGCCACCAGTTCTGAGCTGGTGTCTGGTATGCAATACAGTATGGTGGTCAGAGATCTTCTCTGGCTGTAGTCACCACTGTGTGTTGCTCCTAGGGCTCAGGGGTATTCAGAACAGACCTCTTCCTCTTCCTCCTCTGTATCCCAGCTGGGTGGGTTTTAGAGATCTACCTGTTACCCCTCTGGCAGATGCCTGCTAGAGATCTTTTTCTCTCTAGTTGGAGTTGGAGTGAGGCCCTCTTGAGGGTGTTGTTCAGCATGTTCCGCCAGAACAATGTTACACCACTAGGTTTAAAACTCAAGTATCTCTCCTGTCTGAGGTGTTCTTTCCCCAGGCAGGTTCTATCATTCACCAGACTGGAGCAACCTGCACCTGAATGCTTAGGCTGTGAGCTGCTGCAGAGGGAGGGAGGGAGGGAACCCTGTTTTTTTTTTTGTTTTTGTTTTTGTTTTTTTTGTCACCTGATGTGCAGCTCAAGCCGCTGCAAGTTGCGACTGGGATCTACGAGTATGCATGAGCTTCTAGCTGTTTGTGTGAATTCTCTGCCTCTCCCCTAATTTTCTACTGAGTTTAAAACATTCTTACATCTGTTCAGTTTTCAGGTGAACGGTGTGCTTTTCGGTTTTTATGTCTTTATCATCTCCCCACTGCCTGCAACGGTGTGGCTAGCACGCAGCCATCTTAAGCCTCCAAGGTTTACCTTTTTAACAAAAGCTGGCGGTTGTTACAAAAGTCAAGACACATGTTTATAGAGAGCTAAATACCAAAATGTTTATCACATAGATATGGAAGAAATCACCAAATCTTTCTTCTTCAGAGCTCAGCATGTGTATTCCTGCTTTCATGCTGTGTGATTTTTTTCTTTCCTTTATTGTGCAGCTATGGGAAACATCCATTTAAGAACAACTGTTTACATGTGACACATCGAAACTGTTTACTTCAACTTTTCTAGAAACCCAGCCTCACGGAATCACTGCACATTTATCTGCTCTTCATAATACGGAAACCCTCTGAGACGTCACTGAGGAAAGGAAGCTACAACTCCTATCTGCACACAATTTTCTTGATTTTCTTTTTGTCATTGGCTAACCCTGAAAAGAACTACTGAAATGTTAACTATAATATGGAGCCATTTATTGTATGGTACTGGTATAATGGATAATCTGCATGACAGATATATGTAGAAATACCAATAAAAATTACTCACATGACCCAAATGTAGCAAGTTTCCCAAGGGCCAATAGTAGATTCAGAACTTGACCTTCTGAAGCTCATCCACACTGTAAACAGTAATGCCATATGCATGAAGCTTCTGTTTGTTTTCCATATTTAAGGAAACAACATCTCATAATAGAAACTAGCATGCAGGGCTAAAGCAAATAGGATTTTTCTGCAGGACTTTAAAGCTTTGAGAGGCCAATATCCCATATGCTAACTTTAAACATGTATTTTTATTTTTGGGTTTTTTTACTTTTCATATTTATATCAGCATACAAGGACAATTGTACATATGTAAACATTTTTAAAATTAAAAAAAGGAACTGTTACCCATAAGTGTATTTTGCCAAATGCCTAAAAACAGTCAGTCACAGTCATATTACTGTCCTCTATCCAATAGTCTTCAGAGTCCAAGCACATGATGTAAATATAGTGGTCAGTGCTGTACAAGTGTCTCTCCATCATTGGTATTTGTCTAAGACACATGGTTTTCTTTTAAACTGTGTACAGTGTGGAGGCAGTTTTGTTGAGTCATTAAGAGAACAAAATGCCTAGCCAAACTTCTGGCCTCGATAGGTTGCTGAAGCAGGAGCCCCACAGTGCAGCTGCAGTGCAGCCTCAAGACTCCCTGTGGCCCAAGGCTCCCTGAGTATCAGCCAGCCTGCCCACATCACATTGTGAGGCACATGGTACCTGCCATAGAGGCTGTTCTCTTCCAATACCAGGACAAGACTGCTAGTCCCCTAGGAGGCCCTGTATCCTGCTGAGACCTAGCAGACCATGGGCTGCCAGCAAGTGGGTAGTTTCCATCTTGTCATTACTCGAACCTTATCTGGCACAAAAGCTTTTCAGCCACCCTTAGCCATTAAAGGAGAAACTTGTCACAAAAACAGCTTTCACACATTTATCATCACCAGGATGTGAGTCCCAGCAGGTCATTCAAAGACTTTTAAGCGCCATGATGGATGGTTTTCCTGTCTGAGCTGGGAAGTCTCAACAGGGCATAAAGGGTTAAATGAAATTTAAAGCTAAAGAAATGCAGCAACTGCATTTACATATCAGATGGCAGGGGAAAGAATCTGTTTTGCGCCCTCTAAATTTTAGTCCATTAAAACATGAGGATTCTATGTGAAAATCCCTGTTTGTAAAGCCAGAGTTTAATAACTATTGTAATATGGTTCCTTCATTCAAAAAGAAAGCCAGTCTAATGAGGTCTGAAATTGTTAGGCTCAATCACATGATTGTGAGATATACTAGTACCCTCCCACACTTTCTTTTTCTTGAGAGTAATGGAATCAACAGATAAAATGTTAGAAATGACCTCTAAATTTGATTTCTTCTAGAAATTTCCATAGATACAATGTATTTCATCTCCATGTATCTTAGATGCCCACAATGAAGGGCTAAGTGAGGCAATTTTATACTCTGTCCATATCTTTTGCAATGGACCTCTCTTCTGAAAGTCTGAAAATATTATCAAAATAATCTTTTAAAATTATATGGTAAAATGCAAATTTTTCATGACAGAAAAGGAGGTGATTGCTTATACCTCAATAAAATAGTTAATCAGGCCAAGGTTTAGGTGAATTTTAGGCAATGCTGTCACCAAACTTAAGGCAAGAATAGAAGGGCAGACAGATGAAAAGATGTAGCAAATTAAGTGACTTGACCAAGATCACGTGAAATGTGCACTGAATGTTTTCTGGTATTGAGTGTATAAAAGGGTAATGTTATAAGGTTTATTTTGACTATAAAAGAGTTTATAGATTTAAATGAATGATGCCTCATGTAAATATGTTTCATAGTTATAGTTACACAAGCACTAATTTGAAAGAATCCACAAATGGCTAGTCAACCGATTTTCTATCTAGCTCCCCATCTTTCCTTACCTTCTCAATTATTTTTACCTGAAATTTCATTTAAAATGAAAACCATTCTCATGTGCCTTTTGGGAGATATGGTCGTACTAATGATATAAACTTTGTAATCATCCTTTTGAGAATCAAAAGATGTTTTTGTTTAATTTGCAGACCTTATTTAGACTTTAGAAATACAATAGCTTCAATGCTGTGGAAACTACTTTATCTCCCTTGTTTAAACATTCTTAGAACCTTTGTGGAATTCTTTAACAATTTTTAGTCTTGATGCATAGTTTTAAGAAGTACCTAGAGGTAGACTCATGATTGGTTTCCTAGAGTGTGACTTTCATTTACTGAGGTAGATAGGACAGACGTATGGTACCAAATACAAGCACAGTGATTATTTCTTATTTTAAATAACGATTTTGAAGATAAACTTTGAGACCACCTTAGAGTCATGCAATTAATATGTATAGTCCCCACTCCACAATGGGACCGTGACTAAGCAGAGAAGAGCCATTATTTGTCCCTTAAGTACATTGTATGCCATTTTTCCTTGTTTGAAAGTTCTTGGCACAGGCAATACTCAAATGTACCATTTATCTAGTCATTACAGTTCCCATATAAAGAAATTTTTAAATGTCTCTTCTGTGTCCTCAGAGTCCTTAAGGAATGAGTTGATCAGACTTACTGACCTCCAGCCATCTTCTTTATAGATGGAAAGTACATTCTCCAAAGTCAGCATGGTAGAAAATAATCCCCCCAGTCACATACAGTCTGTGAAAAGAATCGATTCATCCCAGACAGTACAGCATGAGGGCTCTCCATTGCTGTAGTGCTATATTTGTAAAGAAACTCAGCCCGACATGGTGGCGCATGCCTTTAATCCCAGCACTCAGGAGGCAGAGGTAGGAGGATCACTGTGAGTTTAAGGCCACCTGAGACTACAGAGTGAATTTCAGGTCAGCTTGGGCTAGAGTGAGACCCTACCTCAAAAAAACAAAACAAAACAAAAACCAAACAAAACACAGCACCTCAGGTGTTGAGGAATAATCTATTCCTTAGAGTTTTTTCTAAAAAAAAAATTAATCTAGCAAATATGAGATTAAAATGCCAACTTTATGTCTCAGTTTGATATTGCCACTTTATTAAACGATGCCAGTTTCCTTCTTGCTTTAGCAAGCTTGTAAAATGGTGTCTGTATATACACAATCCAGCATAGAATTTATCAACACAGGATTGATGGGTGTTTCTCCAAGGAGATGCTATGAAGGTAAGGTTAAATATTCTGTGCACTTCCCAAGAAAGACTATTCATGTTTGAGTCCCACCACAGACTTACACTTCTCATTCTTCTCTGTGGATCTTGTCTGTTTGCATGATTTCATGCTATCCATTGTGCTAGATCCTCTTCAGGACCTTTCCCTATCGCCCTTTTCAGTTCTTTTTATAGCTACATTTGAGCCAGAGGAAGTACAGTATTTCTACTGACTTCTCTCAGCATTCCAACATCAAGCTTATTTAATCATTCATGTCATCCTATCATTTTCTATTGTCATGTAGTTCTATCTTACTCTTAGATTTACACACAACACTTTTAAATATTTCCTTATGTTTCTCTACACAATAAACCCTCTTTTAAAGGGAAGATTACTTCATCTTGGTTAAGTGAAAAGGAAGAAGTGGGTATCTGGAAGTGTGTGGCATACAGGAAGGGGAGAACAAAGTTTGGAACTGATAGGAATAGAGTCAAGACAGCTGCACACAGCCTGATTAAGGCACACTTGCTGATGCCATCGGCTGTCCTGTGTGGGGCATATATAAATGTGCTACCAGTTAGTAAGTTGGCATAAATTTTCTGAGACACTCAGACTCCCATTTGAAGCTTATGTTCTACTTCTTATATTCCTAACGATTTATTTTCCTTTCAATTTTTTTTCTAAAATTGCTGCCTAAATACTTTTGCCCATTAAATGCATGGGGTCAAGATGATTTCCTTATTTTTTCCCCTTTATTAGCTTAAGATATATAAAAAGCAAAGATTTCTGTAGAACAAGGCTTCATTTGGGGCTCAGATATTTGTGTCCTCCGAGGATTTTCCAAATGGATGACTACTCTGATTTTGTAACACAGAAGCTTTTCTCCTGGCACCAAAGAACCAAGGACTTAGATGACCAGCTTCCCCTTTGTTGTATCAGCACCAGCTCTGCGGCTGGGAAGAGTGGCTGATGCTGCAGCCCACGTGGCTCCGTGAGCAGCTGGGCTGAAGTGCACCTGCCTGAAGCTTGGCGCTTGCTGACGGCATGTGTGCTGGGGGGGGGGGGGCGCAGATGCTCTTAGTGCTGAGAAATGTTCTTCTGCCACACGTGCAGGTGCAAAGATGAGCCTGTACTTGAGGAAACAGAGGGTAGTATTTCCATTCACATGTTATGCATTGTGCTGTCAATCCTCAACATGGAATGTGGACAGCTTGTAAGCAAAAATCAAGCACTTTAAAACAGGCCTTGTTAGTATTTCTGTTCTTCATATTCATGGCCTAATAACACCACCGCCACCTCCAGGTTTTGGGTGCTTTCAGAACCTTCCTATTTCTAAAGCAGCACCCCCTTTACGAGCTGTGTGGCACTTTCTTGATTAGATGCAGACCACTGCCTTATGTGGATAACAGTAGAAACTGGGAGAACCCCAAGAGTACAGAGTAGGAGTGGATTTCTTATTTCGTTTTTGACAAGTTGGCATGGATTATGCAGTTTGGTAAGTCACTACGAGATGGGTCGCAGGGTGTGAATCTCAGGATGGGATAAGGAGCAGAAAGCTTTGGAAATTCCTGGGACATTTCATCCTGACATGGATGCACAGAGGGCAGCCCATGAAGCATGTAGAAGAGCTCAGGTCGTCACTGGACATGCAGTAGGAAAGGTGCTGGTGCCTAAATCACAGGGTGAGCTCTCTGAATACTTGCCTGAGTGGCCCTGCTGCATTTGTTGTAGGTCTTTCATCACACCAGGAAGTGCCTCAAGAGAGCGGGTTTGGGTCAGGTGCATCCTCTCATCTTCTAAGTGTCCCTCGAATCAAATCCAGGCAAAATGTGTTTTATTCTAAGAAATGTGTTTTATTTTACTAAAAGGCATACGAGACAAAGACACAGAAACCATCAGTTTCTGAAGGTTAGTTTTCCTCTTGATTTTTGCAGATGCACATATAATATAGAATTATATAATATATAACATATAATTACATGTATAGATACATACATCTCTATTCAAATTAGGGCATAGCCTTTTATTTTACAATGTTTAAGACCATGATTTGTTTTGAGGGTTAAGTTCTAAATACAAATAGCCCAAATCATTAACTATAGAGGTGCTAAGTTTTATCAGATAACACAACACAGAAAGTGCTGATATGATTTAATATTAAGAAGTAATGCAAGAGTTTCTGTTAAATTATACATGTATATCACTGCCTGATTTGAAACCCCACTTTTTTTTAAATCCAGCACAATATCAAACTGATTTGACAGCCAGTCTTTTTAATGGGTACAAGTAATCTAACACCTTTGTTTTGTATGGAAAACTTTTATTTTTATTTATTTTTTTTACACAAACGCAAAAGTGCTTAGCACAAGGTTCATTCGGGGATAGCAAAGCATGTACTCCTTTTTATACTTAATTGGAAGTCTCTCCCCTCCAAATGAGCATCCCTGAAAGAGTTTTGAGAAACTTGAGTGTTCTACCTAACCAGAGTTTATGTTAGCCATATAGGTCTGTTCTACTGTTTCCCACACCCACCACCTTCAGGGTGACAGGTGTTCATAGCAGCATTGTCCCTTTGGAACCAGGAATCATATGTATATACTGACTCGCACCATCTTGACATTCTCTGCTATTCTGCGCTTAAGGTTCTCATGCTATTTTAAAAATCACTGGGTTTTGGTAACACCAACCGAAATGTATGTGGTGACTGCTTTCCTGAGCAAATGTGATTTGTTTCATGGCTGTTCAAGTTATACAATTGTTCTCACATTGTAGGTAAACAAAATCTTGCTGTTTTTAAAGGTCACTGTAACTTGAGGTTCAAATTTCTGACACAATTTTATTAGCATTCACATCTGAAGCTAATAAGGTAACAGAGTTTTCTATGTTACTCTCATTGTAACATCAATAAAGTGACTTTCAATAAAAGATTTATGTTATTTTGATGCCGGGCTCCCTTGAGTCTTGTCTTGTCTTCCTCCCCCCAACTCCCTCCAGCCAGAAAAGTTTTGTTCGGGGACAGTTATTCCAGGGAGGTGATTAATTCGGTTTCACACAGAAGAGACTATAAAGTGAGATACATAACAATCCTTTAGGAAAGCCTGGGTCCTCAATTTGTTGGTCTGGTTCTTGACAAGGAAGCAGATGAACTTTCCTGGACTTGTGTCCAGAGCCCCCACCCTGTGAGGATTGGCTTCTTCCAGCTGCCCAGGCAGCCAGGCACCTGCGCTGCATTCCTGGATGAGCAAGGAGCCTGGGGTGGGCTCAGGTTAGATCCTTAGAGTTCATGGCCTAACAATGGCTCCACCTGATCTTTTTACCTTCTCCCAAGCAGTCATGTGAGCCACTCCTCATTCTGTGGCACTAGTATTTCCTTGTTTTTAGCTCAAAGTCTACAGTAGAAAAGTTTTCAAAGTGAAATTATAATGTGAGAAAAACAAGTCACTGAGGAAAGGCTACCACATTTATTTCAAGATTAAAACAATTATAGTGATTACATACTGATCCATTTCTTGTATTTAAAGTACATTAGGCATAATTTATTTATATGAACACTAAAACGGTAATACACTTGGTAGAGCGAAGCAGAGAGTCCAGAGAAAACAGAAGTTTTAGCTCACATGCTGCCTCAGGACTGAGGGTACCACCTGGAATATGGCCAGCCTAAACTCCAACTTGGCTCAATGGGAGTGAGAGCTTTAATGACTGCTGTGGAGAAAGTCTATGCCAACTGTCACTAGGAAGCACCAGGCCTCTGGCAGACACAGTCCTATGGAAGTTTGTGAAATGTGTTAAAAGTTCTTTGCAAATCATGAATATCTTGAAGCATAAAAGCAAAGTATCCATCTCCCAAATAAAATACAATCCCAAATCCAGGTGACTTGAGGAATTCAGTTCTCCAAATAACTGACATAGTCAAGATGGAGCTCACAGCTTTATTGTGCTCCACCTGTAAGTTTTCATAAAAAGAAGAGAC
Source organism: Zapus hudsonius (assembly GCA_004024765.1). Lineage (NCBI taxonomy): Eukaryota > Metazoa > Chordata > Mammalia > Rodentia > Dipodidae > Zapus > Zapus hudsonius. The sequence goes on from PVHP010002501.1 coordinate 63,133, forward strand.
CAAGAAGTAGTTTGAAGAGGCTGGGGGTGGTTTCTCACACCTGTAATCCCAGCAGTTGGAAGGCTGAGGAAGGACTGCCAAGTTCAATGCGAGCAAGGGCTGTACAGCAAGACCCTGTCTTAACTCTCTCCATCTCCATGCAGGCAAAGAAGTGATGAGTGCACTGAGGTATACAGTGAATGAAATACAGAAACACAGGCTCCCCTTACAATGAAGATTTGGGTGACAAAGGAAATGGCCATGTCAGATTCTTCAAGTTGAAGGAAATTTTCTTTTGGGTGTGGGTGGTGTGTGCAGGTGTGTGTGAAGGCCACAGGTTGACATGAGGAGTGTCCTTAGTCACTCTCCACCTTATTCTTTGAGACAGGGTCTCTCACTGAACCAAGTGCTCACTGGTTTGACTAGACTAGCCAGCAAGTGCCCCTCCCAGCATCGGGAATACAAGCATGCGCTGCTACACCTGGCACTTTACATGAATGCTCGGGATCCAAACTCAAGTTCTCATGCTTCCTCAGCAAGCACTTTACCTACTGAGCAACCTCAGTTCCAAAAGGAAAATTTCTAATTATATATAGGGACAAACTGAAGAAGTTCCATGCTTTTGGGGGAAAAATGGTGTCTAGATAAGACTTACTTCAAAGCATCAAATGTTAGTACTGAACTGAATTATACCAGAAGCAAGGTTTATAATACTTCAACACATACCCCAAAGCAATTCCAGGACCATGATCAAAGTGGCACATTAAGGAGTGACTTCTGCAAATGATAGGAAGTTACAACTAGAGGTTAGCAAGGGCCATCTTCCTTACCACCGACACACCAAGGAAATCACCATTTCCTTCAACTATGATTTCCTCAAAACAAAAAAGTGCTTAGAAAATATTTTCACTGGTTGACAGCTAACTGTTCACTTGAATGGCAATGCTCACTGTGTCCTAAAATAAGACAGGCACACTGCTTGCACAGAGAAAATAGAGTATTATATTTTTACCTATTAACTCTAAGAAACAGAAACACTGTTGGTGCTTCTTCTGCCATCATACTTATTTATATTCAGAACTACCCCAGGAGGTAAAGTAAATGCTCTCTTCAAACACAGGGAAATTGAACCTTTTGAAGTTATGTATGATGACCAATCCACATAGTAATAGGCATAGTCAGCATTAGACTCCAGGGACAACTGAAAGCTCATGGTTTAAACACACACACACACACACACACACACACACACACACACACACACACACACACACATACATGTGTGTGCATAAATATATAGTGTGCATATATATGCATATATATATATGTATTGCTTATTAGATAATATTTGGAAACAGTAAAAAGGCAACAAACCCTACTCCCTACTCCCAGTGGTGAAAGCCAACATTTTGGAACACTCATTCCAATCTGTTTTCTGTGTATACTTAAAAGCATGACTAAATGACATTTCAAAATGGATGTTATCCATATTTTAAAAAATTGACCATCTGATATTAAAATAGAAGCATACATATTATAAAAAGTTTGGAGATACTGAAATTTGTAGGGGAAATTATAATCACCTAGAATTCCTTTAGTCAAAATAAGCCACATTTAATATCTTCATATATTCCTTTTGTCATCTTTTTGTCAATTTTCTTTTTACATAATTTAAACTTACAATATATAAGACTTTTAGTTATAGTTAACAAAAATCTGAATGATGACAAAAGGCTTGGTAACAGTTTTTGTCCCTCAGATCAAAAGGTTTAAGCAAGTGCCTTTAACCACTGAACCATCTCCCAAGTCCCTATCAATAGGTTTTAAAGAGGCAGAAAATAATCATTCAACTCTTAAGGCTAGCAAAATAGATATGTCTCAAAGGCCATGTTAAATTCCCGATATAGTGATTCCTGACATCTACTGGACCTACATTATTTATATAGGAATACTCCACACACAAACCTTTAAACCACATTCCCCTGGAAGAGGAAAGGTAACAGCTATAGTTTGATTAAAATTTTTTTCATATATCATAATGAAAACTATTTAATGTTTTAATCATTTTTTCATACTTAAGTTTATATAAAAGAGGTTTAGCAGGAAAATAAAGCATGATTGATAATGGCTCAGGAAGTTTTAATTGGTATAATGGACTTGATCTTCTATTATTAAACTTTCAAAGAATTTATTATCAAAATCAAAAATGAAGCTTCCATTGTGCATAATCCATTTCAGTGGTTGTCAGGGGAATGTTGCTCTAAGTTTATATGTGTTACAGAAGGAAAGGCGAACTCCAGTTGGAATGTTGATTATATTCATACAACTTCCTCTTGATTCACACAGTCATGACACACTGAATGAACTGAAAGAGAAAAATCCATATTATACTACAGACCTCAAAATACTCAGTCCTCTACAATTTATAAGTTGGCAGCTTGCATTCTAATTCTCTACCTTGGAATTGTGGGTAAGCCATAAAGCAAACACAACTTTTAATATATGAATGAGGCATAGAGGGAAAGGTTCATATTTTCAGGGAAATATTTTATTACAATGAGTTTCTTCTTACATGGAGAAGACATCACATTAATGGATAAGGAAGAATTATTTAAATATCAAATAATATTTAAGAGTCTAGAAATGGTCATGGTCAAAGGTATTGCCTACAAATATAATAGGAATTTGCACTGTCATATATGTCAGGACCTCCAAGCTGAAGTTTTATCACAGCACTCTAAAAGAACATTGTAAACACATTAGTGCTTTAAAATCTATTTTATACATAGAAATAGAAAAGCTGACCCTTTTTCAGCAATTTGGAAACCTGACGTCAGAAGCATTGGCATTTGCCATCCGCACTCAACATACAGCACCCGCCTCGGCGTTCCTGTCAGTTTTCTTTGCTCTCCAACACGAGGAAGGAGAGCACTACTTAATCCTCACAGCAGTTCAGCAAAGACACCTACTTTAGAAAGGTAGCTGTGCTCAACACATACCACAATGCTGCTCCTATTTCTAGAGTAGAGAGATTAAAAATCTCTTACGAGGCTCCCTCTGAGGCCATGCTTTTTTCTAATTCCCAGGCTGCCTCAGTAAAGAACTGGTTTTAATTGTGATTTTAGCTTATGCCCGTCTTGTGTTCTCAGGAATGTAGGTGTGCTAAGTACAGCTTTAAGCTATTACAGCTACTTCTCAATGACTGAGAGGTTTGTATATAGAAAGCAAATGTAGATACAACATCTGCACACATGGCTCATCTCACAGACACACTTGACTGAAATTTCACAACAGCTCAGCAAAGAATAATTATTATTCTGACATCCTCTTCTATCAGTATCAGAGCAATTCAGATATCTTCTTATAGTTCCCAGCTAATAAATGCAACAGGTTGGGTTTGGAACACAAGTTTTGTATTATAAATCAGTTGTCTCACCTATTAAGAACACTAACAGTAAATGAAATCAATCCATTTTTTTGAGACAATGTCTCACTCATTCTGGTGTCCCTGGGAAGACTGGAATTCACTATGTAGTTCAGGTTGGCTTTAAAGTTGAAGCAATCCTCCTGTCTCAGCTTTAAGAGTGCTGAAATTGCCTGGCGTGGTGGTGCACGCCTTAGGAGGATCACCATGAGTTCAAGGCCACCCTGAGACTACATAGTGAATTCCAGGTAAGCCTGGGCTACAGTGAGACCCTACCTCAAAAAAAAAAAAAAAAAAAAAAGTGCTGAAATTATGTTTTCTGTTTGCTTTTGGAGACAGGATCTCAAAAATATAATTGAGGCTACCCTTGAACCCATGGCACTCCAGCTGCCTCAGTCTCCTGAATGCTGAGATTACAGGAATGAGCCACAGCACAGTTTTCATGATGTTCTTAGTAGCTAACTTTAAAAGATACCCACTTTGCATATATTATGTCTTCTTAGCTTTTAAATTTCTGATACTTACATCATCGTATGAGAAATTCACTACACCTTGCTGACCAGAATCCCGTCTTCGAAAGCTATCTGCAAAAGAACACAGTAAAATTGAGTTTTTCTTTAAACAGCTTTTCTACAATCTCAATAGCAAAATGTTGTAGCAATGGGTTCAAACTACAATAACATTCAAACTATACAATCAATACATATAAAAACAAACCAAAGCAAATAGACACATCATATAGATATTAAACAATTTCATGTGTAACTATGTAAAGGTAACCAGTTGTCTTTTTCAATGTGTAGCTGGGAGAATAATTTGTCCCAACGTTAGTGAAACCTGCTCAACTTCCAAGACAATTACTTAATTGTAGTGAAGGCACAGAATTCTAAACTTTTTAATAACATAACTATTGTTTACGTTAAACAGATAGACCAAGTCCCTAATATGATAAATGAGCTGTGGTCAAATATCTCACTCATTTCAGCCCTGTCCACTGAAAAGCATTTCATTTCATTCTTTACAAATATTTCACATTATGAAGAAAAATCACTCCTAATCATATTCTGATACAGAATACACAAATTTTGGCTAAGGGTGTAGGACAATGGTACAAGGGCTGCCTAGCATATGTGAGTCCTTGTTTCATCCACAGCACCACAAACCTGCAAATTAGATGACCATGTCTGCAACAGCTTAGCAAAATGTTCTTAAGATTGCTCACTAATTTAAGAAAAAAATTCTAAAAAACCCATTGTGTTAAAACCAGAGAGCATGAAAGTTCAGAAGCACCAAGCAATGGCTCCTGGTAACGCTAACTTGGCCTCTGGGATGTACCTGTGAGAGCCCTCAGTTTGACGCAGCAGGCTATGTAGTCATCAAAGGTGATCTTTCCACTGGTGCTATATCGTTTTGCAACTGAATTCACAGTCTGGGGACTCAGTCTAAATCCTGGAAGGCAGAAAAGTCATCCAGAGGGGGAAAAACGGTTTGAAAATGAGACTGTTAAAAATAAGCACAATTTTTAAGAATATAAGTCATTTTTGTTATGGATACACATAATCTCTAAGAAAACAGACACCATCTTCAAGCAGCACTTATAGGGAAAAACAAAAACAACAAAAGCATCTACTTGTAGCACTTTACAGAACGATCTTGTCAGCATACCTACCCATTGTCGTCAGGGCCTTCTGCAGCTCTTGTGGGTCCACTGTTCCACTTCTGTCACTGTCGAAACTGATGAAGTGTTGTCTCCAGCCATTCAGCACAGCCCAGAGTTCCTTAAATTCATTGAACCCCATAGTGCCAGACCTATCCCTCTGAACGATTATCAAGGACCAGAGCTTAGGATAAAATGGCTTAAAAAGCTAGCATAATATAATTAAAAATAATTACAAAAAATGTAACTAGAATATAGAAAAAAGTGCTGAACACTCATTTTTACTGTGGGAAAAAGATAATTAGTCTGAATATGGGAAAACAATATGGCATTATGAGCCATATTAAACCCACCCATGCACATGCAAGCAACCCTAGTTAATCTTGGTGGCACCACATAATGACCTCAAAATAGTTAGAAAGAAGGGATTATACAGGGGGGAGCAGGAAAAGAGAAGGTAATGGATGGTGATTAAAATATATTAAAATATATACATGTATATACATGTATAAAAATTGTTGATAAATTTTAAAAAGTAGTCTTATTACTATAATTTTGGCTCTGCTGCTTACCCTTCTGTCTTAGGGTCACCTTGAGTTCTGACGTTCCCTTGCTAAGCCCATCCAGACCCAAGGATTTTACTTTCAGAAAGTAAGACCACAACCAGCCCCCAGATGGCAGTTAGTGCAGTGCTGGAAGGCACTACACAAGCTGCCAGGGGAAGCAGATCAACGACAGAGGGAGTAAACAGACCACTGGCATGAAACACAGTCTGTGGCCATGAATGAGTAGGCTGACCAGACCTCCTACTGGGAGGGAACAGCAAACCAAGAAAGGAGCACTTGTGCAATGGTGGAGCCTGGGCCTGGGGGAGACAATCAATAGCTATTAAATTCGGCCAAATATTCCACTCAGTGAGGGGGAACCCTTGATTGGAACTGGGGATTCAGGGTGATATGCACCGGATCCCATACTCTTGGGCTCCCAAGAAAAAATGCACTATGTGAGCGACTGACGGGGAGACTACTAAAAATAGAATCTAGGTAATCCAGTATGGTGTATATTTGTTAACCTATACTGATCTCACTCTCCGATGGAGACTGTGTTTGTATTTTTCAGGATGCAGCGAGAGAGCTGTGGCCCAAATAACCCTACCAACCGACCACAGGCAGAAAGCTGATCCTGGCAAGAGATGAGCCACCACAGTCATACCGTGGAGGATCCATATGGAACCCTGCAGAGACTGACAGGATGAACAAGGGACCCACAGCCACAGCCATTCAATCAACACAGGATAAGCCAGAAACCAACGATTCTCGACACAAAAACCCCTAAGCTCACAACATTAAAGCAGCCTTAATACTCACCCACCACGACGCAGGGAACTGAGTGGAAGAGGGGGCGGAAAGATTGTGACAGCCGTGGTGGGGGAGACTATCCAGAGGCATGGCACCCCTCAGTAACAATACACTTGGACCAGGAGAACCCGGCTGAATACTAGGCTATCCATGGTCCCCTGCCACAAAGACTGATCCAGACGGCCCACGGAGGAGTATATCTAGCTGACTGGGGAGGGGGAGGGGGGGGCAATGAGGAATTGGGGATAACAACTCATTGTTGGCCCACTAAACAATGTAACTCATTATGGACAATAAAAAAAAAAAAAGGAAAAGAAAAAAGAAAAAGAAAGACCACAGGAGGGGGAGCACTAGCTACACTAACCAGCAAGAAGATGTAAAAGAAATCCAACACTTCTAGGTCAGGTGGGAACCATGCAGGACATAAATGTTGAAGAACAACAACAAAAAAAAATCCTGTCTATATTTGCTCTACTTTAATGCCTTGCTGAATTCTCCACCCCCTCCCTTGGCTAATTTTGAAGTAGTCTCATTCTGTGGTCCAGGCTGACCTCAGCCTCCAGGTATTGGGATTCCAGGCACGAGCCACTGTACCTGGCTTCCTAGTGATCTTGAGCAACTGAATTCCAGTTACCAAACTCCCTCCTATTTTCTTATCAAATTGTATTCCAAAAGGTAGTTATTTCCCAAAACTTTTCAGTAGTTACTTGTGTTTATTGGGTATTGATCAACAACTTGGTCAACAACTTGGGTAAAGGATACATCCAGCATTGAAACCATAAGTCGACAAGTCTCCAGGTTAAAAGCTGCAAATCAAGAAAAGCACATGTATCAATACAATGTAATAAATTCATGCTGCAATGGAATCATTTGAGTTAGTTAAGAATTTGATTATAAATTTACTTTTTAAAATATACTATTTGGTTTGTATGGAACTAAACTATATAGACCTTTGAAGGTTTTCTCGATGAAAAGATGTCCTTTAGAATTCACTTGTCTGTGTGTGTGCAGGTGTGCCATGTGCGTGATGTGATGCTGAGGCCAGAGGAAGATGCCTGGGCTCCTCTATCTCCTTGTCTCCTTGTTTCCCTAAGACAGACTCTCACCACGAGCTGCAGGTTCTTTGCTTAGACTGGCTGACCACAGAGCCCAGCAATCTTCCAGTCTCTGCCCTGCTCTCTCAGCCCTGGGGTTACAGGTATGTCCAACCACACCCAGCTTTTCATGTGGGTGCTAGGGATTGAACTCAGGTCCCTGTGCAGCAAGCAATCATACTCTTGAGCCATCTCTTCAGTCCTGTTGTTTTTCTGGGTGTTTTGGTTTTTGTTGTTTGTTTGTTTGTTTTGGTTTGGTTTATTCTTGAGACAGGGTTTCATATAACAAAAACTGGCCTCAATCTCCCGACCTTCCTGCTTCCACCCGCCAAGCCCTGCACAACCAAGCCTAAACTCCAAATTTAATTTTAATAACTTCGTACTATTTTAAAAATTATTTCATCTCTACACTACTAGTGTAGTGTATAATATAATGAGGTACATTCACCACAATGAGCCATAATGAATTATACCTGCTGGAGTAAGCATGAAGGTAACAGTTGCTTTGTTCCTGCTCATGAATAATAAGTAGCTGGTTTTGCTATTTTTTTATGTCACCATTTTTTCTTTTTCTTTTCCCTTTAATGTCAGGCACTGGGCAATAATTTCTTATGTTCAATAATCTATGACCTTTTATCATATACAATAAGTTTATATATGCGTCCAAATGAATATGCTTGTTAGAACTGTGTGCGGGAAGAGTGTTTTGCAGTAAGACTCAAGAACCAAGTCAGTGGTGGTGGTAGTTTAGAAGCCTTGAGAATGTACCCACAGACTGGGCTGTTTCTGAGACCATTAAAAAAAAAAAAAAGTTTGAAAGCAGAAAGAGAAAGAGAGAGCCACACACCAGGGCTTTTTACCACTGTAGACATCTCCAGATGCATGCACCACCTTGTGTATCTGGCTTTATGTGGGTCCTGGGGAAACAAACCCAGATCTGCAGGCTTTGCACGCTAGCACCTTTAAATGATGAGCCATCTCTCCAGCCCCCTGAAGCCATTTTAGTACCTCACTAATGCAGGCAAATGGGAACACAATGAGAGTGGGTGGCTAAAAATATAAGCAGTGGGAAATTAAAGAGAGAACCCCTTGCAACCTACATTGCATAGGTGGAGATCAGTTACTCTGAGGACATACTGCCTAGGTACATATTCTAGAAGCGTATCTCTAGAACGCACAAGTGGCCAGCATCGGGCAGGAAAATCAAATAGAAACAGAACATACTGAGCCTAGCAAGGAAGTACCTTTGCTTGTTTCTGTCAGCCTTACCACAGAGGAGCCACCAAATTCAAGTTCAAGAGAAACTGAAGTTGGGCGTGGTGGCGCACGCCTTTAATCCCAGCACTCCGGAAGCAGGAAGCAGAGGTAGGAAGATTGCCATAAATTCAAGGTCACCCTGAGACTACATAGTGAATTCCAGGTCAGCCTGGACTAGAGCGAGACCCTACCTCAAAAAACGAGAGAGAGAGAGAGAGAGAGAGAGAGAGAGAGAGAGAGAGAGAGAGAGAGAGAGAGAGGAACTGAATGACCATTTTATAGACTAAAGCAACTTTGCTCAACCCCCTATCTAAATGTGACATGGTCCTGGCCCCTGCTGGGCCACTTTGGACCTGTGTATTTTGTTTTAAAAGCTGGCTTTAAAAGAACAATGGGGACTGGGGAGACGGTTCTGCCTTACAAAGCCTCCAGACAAAGGTTTGCTTTCCCAGAACCCACATAAAGCCAGATGCACAATGTGGCTCATGTGACTGGAGTACATTTGCAGTGGCAAGAGACCCTGGTGTGCCCATATTGTTATTATTATCATCTCTCTCCCACTCTCTGGTATCAAATAAATGAATTAAAAAAAATGCTGCATAGTTTCTGCTTTTCAAAACTCTCACAGGTCACAAGCAGGGTGGTTTATTATGTCTACCAGAGAACTAAGCATATCAAGTAGATTATTACATGGTCCTTGTGTTTCAAGAAATTTCTTCTCGATAATGTATAATGCATTGGTCTGAGGCCATCATAAAGTGACTTTCTCCAAATTCTTACAAGGACTGCTCTCTAAGGCTAGGCAACAATATACTTTGTGTGATTTTAAAATGGGATGCACCTCTTCTACTGAAAGGCAGTGGAGTAATGAAGCTCCATGTGAGAACTCAGACTTCAGGTTCATGTCATCTGCCTGAGGTTAACAGTGCGAATGCATTCCCCCTCATCTAGAAAGGGCTTCTTTTGTTTAGGACCAGATTAAATGATGGAAATCTAAAAGGTTCTTCTTTTTTGAATTAAGTTCCCCAACTAGAAAATACTGATATGAGAGTAAAGTCACAAAACAAAGAACAGTAACAAAAACCATAAATATTCCAAAGACAGTCATCTAGGAAACATGGCATGTCAAAGAGAAAAATGCTATAGTAGGTTGATAGAAATTCTACTTGGAGCATTTTAACTCAGAGCTTACCATGAAATTAGGGTGTCAGTTTGATGCTCTGTCTCAATGACCAATGACAAGTTGCAGATGTCACTGTTATCTGTCCTAAAAGTGTGTCATGGGCACAGATGGCTTTGAGAAAAGGCAGTGTGTGTATGTGGGATGATGAAAAGCCCCAGTCAGGACACAGCGCCTTTGCAATGTTTATTTCCCTATCTGCCGCTTTGAGCTAAGCTCTGAAAGGCAGGAAGGTAGGGGATGTGCTAAATTACAGGGCAGTAGGTCCAGTCTGTGAAAACCTGAGGAGAGAGCAGAAAGACTAGTGGTGTGAGAACTCGTCTTCCAAAGAGGAAGGAGAAAACACCTAGGGGATGTCATGGCCAAGTGTTTATGTTGCCACTAGCAAGGCTAGGTCCCAGAGACCACCCAAAGCTCACTCGGACAAATACAGTGCACACTAGATCCTGTCATTAATGACACCTGACCCAGCAGATTACATTTCAGCACCTTAGCTAGTCCTCTGTGAGGAAGGCCACCCAAACTGCCTCACTGTTTTCAATGGTTCCAGATACGTGGAACCCAAATCCAAGAAATGCACTCACCTGTCCCATAGAGTGAAATGACTTAGGATGTTTTCAAATCAATATTTTATAATAATAGTTTAATGTAGCCTTGTAAATTCTTATTTGGCTGGGTCAGAAACCTCAGTTTCCTTCAAAGTATAATCACATTTAATAGGTAACATAGGAAGAAGAGGAGCGTGTGACTCGTGCACTTCAACTTACGCTTGTATCCTCCAGCAATGCCTGACTGTGTGAGACACCTCTGCAACTCATCAGCGTCTATCTGCCCATCCTTTCGAAAACAAAGTAGGAAAAAGAATCACCATGGTGATGTGGATTTGCGAGTTCTTCAGCAATAACAATAAAAACAATGAGTGTACCTAACTATTTTTTTAAAGGAGTGCTTTTCCAATTGGGCGATCTTCTCCTTACCAATCTCAAAATTAATTTAATGATAGACAACTGCCTATCTTGGCAACTAGTCTTCTCTCAGTCTGACCTAGGAAACTACCAGAAGTTAGCATTTTAAAATAAATTATTTTAGGAGCTGTTTAAAAATCCTATTTCTTGGGCTGGAGAGTTGGCTCAGCGGTTAAGGCACTTGTCTCCAGTGCCTAAGGCCCTGGGTTCAATTCCCCAGGACCCACATGGGCCAGACCATATGGTGTCCCTGGTTCGTTCTCTCTGTCTCTCTCTCTGTCTCTCTCTCTCATCTCTCTCTGCTTGAAAATGAATAAATAAAATGTTAAAAAAATCCTATTTCTTTCTTTTGCTGTATTTTTTTATTGTTTATTTTTGTTTTTTGGAAGGAGGAGTGTGGTACTTTGAATGTATGCCCCTCAACAGACTCAGGAGTTTTAATTGTCTCCAGGGCATGGCTAGAGGAGGCACTGGGGTGCGGGGTCTGACTTCTAGCCCATTGGTATGCAGAGAGCAGTGAGAGCTGAAGGAAGAAGCAGGCTAGACAGCCTACATGCAGGCATCAGTAAATACAAGGCCCAGCTCAAGCAGAAAGCAGCTTTTGGATCACCTGGTGGTTTAGTAGATGGTCTTTCCAGAACACAATTATATATGGCAGATACAGGCAAGGCTCTCAGTACCTACTCATTGTCTGGACAATGTTTGAATGAGGTAGGTGTATTTTTAGGAACTAGAAAATAAAACACATAAGTCTGCAAGTTGGAGAGTACCACTGAGCTAGCTATACATGAGAAGCTGGAACAATAAATTCAAAGATGATGCACCCGTGGAAGACAGGCCAGGGCTGCTGAAAGCTAAGTAGGCGGGCGGGGTCACTTACATGCCGGAGGCCCAGGCAATCTAAGAATGCTAGTCTTGAGGTGTGCCGTGTCTTGTGGTTTCAAAGACACAGATCAATAACAGATTAAGCAGATACTCAACAGGAGAGTCTTCTAGCACTAGACTCAATTTTCCATTGAAATTCTCAGAGCCGGAGTTCCTAGAGTCACACTACTATAAAAGGCGGCCTTGAGTTTTTCTTCCTAATATTCTAGAGCATTTCTCAAATTATGAGTTTACTATTTCTGGCTACTGATCAAGAGTCAGTTTAATTAACAACATTCCCTCTGGACATGTCTGAGTTATGTCAACAGTATATTTACTACACATAGTGACCTTGTGAGCTAGGCAAGTGTCTTTCTTCAAGGCAACCTAGCATCTGTCATACTACCCAGGAATGGAGAAGTGAGCCTTGAGGAACTGACCTGAATTCTTTCTCTGGGTCAACAGACCACAACACCTTGTAAGGACATGGACAAATTGGCCTAGTGAGAGTGTCATCTGTTCACTATGTTAACTTCCTGATACTGATGCTGAGTTTAGAAGCTGATGGCTTTTTAGAGTTCATATTATATTTCCTAAGGGGTAAATTAAATGCAACTGAAAGGTGTCCATTATACTCTTGCTACATAATTGCTAACCCAAACCTTTCAGTTATACAACCAGGGGTTTATATAAGTTATCAGAGCTTGGATTTCTTCTCTGGAAGCAACCCTAACAAGTTAGTTTGAAAGGCATTGTTCTATCATGCAGATCTTCTAGGTCCATTTATAACTGCTGTTTCTGTTCACTCTGATCCTAATTCAACCACAAGCTTAGTTCTGCCCTAAACTAACCTAAGTACAGGTAATTCTTTGTCTAAATTTGTTCTGAATAATAAACATTAAGAATTAAATTTTTTAAAAAAGTTTTAGAAAGGACTCATTTCTGGGGCAAAGTGTGTTTTCCTGTGTCACTATATCAAGAGATAACAAAAATACAGAACGTGACAATTCTTTAATATTAAAAGGAAAAACCAACCTGTCCAGCTACAGCAGCAAAGTAACCATACAGTGGATCCTGAGTTTGTCCAGGAAACGAAGGTCCTCCGGGGGCCCCTCCATACTGTGAAACAGGAAACACAAACGCAACATGACCATGAATCAAGTTTATTGTATTTTTTCATCATGGAGGGCTTTTGTGCAAAGCCAGGCAAATGCCGCCTGTCAGCCCTTCACCTCGCAGACACCCCACCAGGCCAAGCGCGATGCCCACCTGCTCCTCCATTCTGAGTCTATGTAACTTCAAAGCTGACTTGGACCAAAATAAGTCCCCATGAAAGTGATACCAACATAGGATGACGCCACTTCAAAGCCCTGTCAACCTCCCCTGCTCTGCTGGCACGGTGGGGGTCCCGGGCCAGCCTGGGGTCGGTGCAGTACCGACAGGTGTGGCCTGGGTGGGGGCAAGGTGAGCCCGAGCTGGACGTCAGGTGGGGATGCCCGGGTGCCCAAGCCCTCCCCGGCTGGTTTTTCCTCTCACTTTCTTCCAGGGCCCTTTCCAGACCAAAATGGCTGTGGTGGCTCGGGGGAACCGAGAGGGAGGAGGAAGCCAGCCCCCGGCCGGCACCCTTTCAGGCCGCTTCTCGGGGTCCGGGGTGGGTCTGTGGGCGGCAGCCCTCCCGCGCCCACGCCCCGCGGAGTCACCGGGAGAAGGACGGAGGGGCGCGGGGCGCCCGGGACCCGCACGCCCGCCCGCCACGTCGCCGGCCTCCGCGCCCGCACTCACCCCGCCCGGGTAGTAGCCGCCGCCGGCGCCAGGGTGCCCGGGGTGCCCGGGGTACGCCATGGTGCAGACTGCGCCGCCGCCGCCACCGCCGCCACTGCCGCGCTCGGTCCCCGCGCCCCGCCCCGCCCACCTGCCGCGCCCCGTCCGGAGCGCACCACGCCGCCGCGGGGGGGGGACGCGCGTCCCGGTTCCCGCGCCCCGCCCGCTCCGGTCCCCGCTCCCCTCCGGCTCCGGTCCCCCCGCCCCGCGTCCCCCCCCGCGCCCCCCGCGACCTGAGCCCCTGGGCGACCTCGGACCCCGGAGGCGATGGGCGCGGGCAGCCGCCCCCCCCCGGTATAATGGCACATTCCGACTCCGGAGCCCGCCCGGGGGTGGTTCGGTCCTTCCTGCTCTGGGCTAACCTCGGACCGCAGAGGAGGGAGGACCCGCCGCGAGGAGGGGCGGCCTCGCCCTAGAGGTTCTGAGGAAGTCCGAGCGGTTGGATAGTTTTGGATGATTCAAGCAGAAACAGCTCCCAAACCGCTTAGCTACTTGTAATACAAGAAAGTCAGAGCAAACTAACTGCGCTGGTCAATATCGACTGAGAGGTTCACTTCTCCGGGTTTCAGAAAGCGCTTTACACGGTTTCCCTTTTTCTAATGTAGATTCCACAGCAGAAACATTGCTTGTTCACTCGAGAAGGATAGGAATCGATTCTTTCCTCTCTTCCCCCCTTCTTTTTCCCTTCACTCTTTCTTCTTTCCTTCCTCGTTCCCCCTTTTTTCTTCCTTCTTTTCTTTCGTATCAGGGTCTCACTAGGTAGCCAAGGTTGGCCTGGAACTCACTAGGTAGCCCAGGCTGGTTTTGGTTCCATGGCCTTTCTGCTTCAACCTCCTATGTGCTGGAATGACAAGTGTATGCCCCTGTCCTAGGCTACTTTTCTATTTTTTAAAGGTTATTTATGTGCAAGCAAGGAAAGAGAAGAGAGACAGAGAATGGGTGTGCCAGAGCCTCCAGCCACTGTAAATGAACTCTGGCTTGTCAGGCAAGCGCCTTAACCGCTGAGCCATCTCTCCAGCCCATTTTCTAAATTTTGAGAAATGTGTGAGAGAGATTAGTATTCAGGAAAGAAAGCAATGACACAGAGAAAGCTGGAACACTCTCCCTTCCTCCATGCTGACACACAGAACACTCACTGAGCAAATGTCCTAGTCTGCCTGACATAAAAACACTATTGAGCTTCTAACCTTTTCTAGCTAGGTCTCTGACACGCTTGCTTGCTTGCTGGAAAGTGTTCTTTTTTTTTTTAATTTTTTTTTTCAATAAACTGTTTCTATCAGTATCCGTCTGTCCAATTCCTTATTCCAGGCCACAAGAACCTAGAAATTCTAGAGGCTGGCCTACACAGAACCATGGAGTCATTAAACACAATAGGGCCTGCAGGAGTGCCACGTTCTGTTCTGCTCATCATGGAGTCTGACTTGCCTCCATTCCAAGTCCCTGGGCAGTGATGAGGCTCATTGTTTTCATTTCCTGTGATACTTGCTGCTCATATCCTCTTTCGGATACACAAACTCCAAAAATGAAAGTCCTAAACTGTGAGAAAAATTCTAATAGCCTTTGTTGCCACATAGCAAATAAATTACAAGGTTTTGTTTTGAGTTTGATTCAAGAGGCAAATTACTATTTCCAAATACCCTGAGGATCATCTAGGCAGATTCGGCATGTTGAGTCCCCCAGTCTCTGTTTGGAGGCCTCAGGGCTGAATTCAAGATTGAGTATAAATTCTTTCAAGACTCAAGTTTGAAAAAGTGCACAGGAAATAAAATATTTGTAACCAATGTAGGATTAGTTTTATAGATAGGTGACTACCCTAATTGTTACTTCAGTAATCTAGACTAAGCCTACCTCTCCCTGCTAAAGAATTGAATTTCAAGGGAGTGCTATAAATGAAATCCTTTCAATGATTGCTGCTTAATGTTCTGAAAACAATGTAGCAATTAATCATTGCAGCCCATATATACATAATACTTAATAATATAGACACATCTGTGTCACACTTTCTTCAAAGCATTGTACATACTTGCTTAATTCTCATAAAACCCTATGGGATCCTCATTAGACCATTGAGAAACAGGAGCTGTGAGAAGGGATGGAAGGGAGAGGAAGGGACACAGAGCTGGGCTAGGCAGCCAGACCTCTGGCTCTACACCAAGGGGAAGAAAATGTCTAAAGAGTAAACATCCTAGGTCACATTCTCTCTCTAACAACCTCTCAACCTTGCTGTCATAACGCATAAGGGATAGGACATAAATAAGTGGCGTGGATGTGTTCCGATAGAAGTTTATTTATGGACAGAGTTGAATTTCATATAACTATCATTTTTTTCAAGGATTTCTTAGCTCTTAGTTGCGCACAAAAAGAAGCTGGATTTGGCCCTCTGGCAAGCTAGTGCTGGAAACTCCTCCAGGTCACTAGTTTATGACTCAAGAAGTACATGGCGTGTTAGCAAATGATTTGTTGGCCTCGAGATAAAGATTATGGAAAAAAAAAAAAGATTATGGGTAGTGGTGACCTCTCCAGGGTGGAATTCTGTGGTTAGAATGGCTAGTTCAGAGGCTTCCACTGGCTAGGGAGGTGACAAGGGGAACCTGGAGAGCCCATGACTGGCCTGCCTCACCCTCTGTAGCAGTAGCCAGAGGGCATGCAAAATGACACTGTGGCTTCCATGCCTTCTTCTGAAGGTTTATCCATGTAACAAACATCCCTTTTTTTTTTTTTTTTTTTTTTTTTTTGGTTTTTCGAGGTAGGGTCTCCCTGTAGCCCAGGCTGACCTGGAATTCACTATGTAGTCTCAGGCTGGCCTTGAACTCATGGTGATCCTCCCACCTCTGCCTCCTGAGTGCTAGGATTAAAGGCGTGCACCACCAGGCCCTGCACAAACATCCCTTTATTCATAGTTTGAGTGTTATAGAAACTAAACAATTCACAAAAGAATAAAAATTCAATAATAAGCCTTATAAGAACAGAGGTGTAATTTTCTTTTATGGTTTAAGTATGCCATGGAAAGCATGAGGTGGAGTGTGAGAAATAAGCAACCACACTAAGCTTTGGTATATGCCAAGTGCCATGCGGGATGCCTCCTTGTGACATTGCACCTGAAGTATATCACCTTCAATACAAGATGTAATTACAGTTTATAGCTGAGGAAATTGAGGCATAAGTAACTTTCCCAAGGTTACCTGCCAGGTTTTGACTCCTCATCTGAGTTGAAAGCATAGATGTTTTAAAATAAAGACCGACCTAGCTCACATTTCTCCCAAGGTACTGCTTCCTGAGAAGTTAGAGTAAAGGGTGAGGTATAAAGAAAAAGAATCTGTCTAGCTTGGAATAGCTAGAAAACCTCTCCAAAGATCATAAGTATGTGTCTCAGGCAAGATCACACAAGGAATGAAAAATGGATACTTATTTTATCCCTAAATTGAACCTACAGAAAGCCCACTCAAACTTAAGTTTGAATCAAATCAAATCTCAGTGGAATAAAGGAACATTGTTATACTAATATCTCCAAGCTGTGAATCTGCCATCTACAAGCCATCGGAAAGTTACAACAGAAGCCAAGTTGTATATTTACACAGCTAGTGGGGAGTTTTCTAACTGGGGAGCTGCAATGCTGTGTTGTTTGTCCTCACAGTTAGAAAGTCTTAGATAAAGGCTGTGGAGACTTCCTCAATCGTGGCACCCTGATTGAAGGTTGTGGCCCAAGCCATCTTCTCTTCATGTTTTTAGGGTAAAAGCTTGTGTGGACATAGAGCTTGTGTGGACATTCATTTGTTTCTGAGGAAAAGTTAGCGTAAGCGCTACATATAACATCCAAGGAGAACTTCCTCACTTAAAGAAGCGGTGAAAGCAATCACATCGCTAAGTAACTGCAGGCATTTCACCATTTCCTGCAGTTGAATGAATCAGAGGTCTAATGTATCAGAAAGAAATAAACATTGCATTTGCCAGATTAAAGCCTCAACTTTCTTTTAGTTCTAACCTGGGTGTGTCAGTTTATTATCCAAAGGCTTATACATAGAGCCGGGGATCTAACTCAGTGTTAGAGCACTTGCCTGGCACATACAAGGCCTGGCTTTGATCCCTAGCAATACATGCATCTATGACACACCCGAGCAATAAACTCGCAGCGCCAAGTTTGGGAATGAATGAATGGGACTAGTGTTTATTTATAACACAGCTATTTAATGAATATTAGCTCCATTCCTTAAGATTGTTGGGATGGAATGTGAAGAATGGTATATTAGTGAATAAAAGGGTTTTTTTTTTCTCTTATCACCAAGAATGGACTTCAATTAATCATGTAAGCACATCATTATTTTCAAGGAATAGCAAGACTTCCATCATTGTGCCTTTAGTGTTTATTGGCATGTGAAGTGTTTACTGGCTTCCTGGCACATTATAAGTGATAATGAATCATCAACCACAGCTGGTTAGCAGAATTTTCTGTCATGATGGAAACATCCTATATCTTTGCTGCCCAATACCATTCCAGGCGTGCTATTGAGCCTTTGAAATGAAGAACCAAATTTAATTTAATAGCCATATGTCCAGTGGCCACTTGGCTGAATAGTACAGGAACACTTTGATATGTTTTGGCTGCCTCCTTCCTGGAAAAATCTCAGAGCAAACTGCTCTACTTGCCTGGAGTAGCCATGATGATCAAGGTAAATTAGTGTTAGCAAAACACTCCAGGGGCAGTTGGTCATAAACCTGTGGCAAACTCTCCCTCACTTTAATTACTACTGAAGGGGATCTACTGACCTCTTTCCTTAGCAAATACCCATAGTAAAACTTGATCAGAATTAACCAGAAAGTCAACCTGGGAGGCTATGCATATATTTGAATGTACATGTTGTATGCGTACATGCATGCATACATATGGGTGTGTGTATATATATATACCTTTTGGCCAACAGAGCTGTCTGAGGAGACCATCCAGAGATGAGCCGCCCATCACTGGAGATGGTCCGTCAGAAGCTGTCAGTGATGCTAAAGACAGGTTTGTACTTTGCCTATGGGCTGGACAAGATCATAGTCTATAGATGTCAAAGCTCGTTCTAATTGTCTTCTCTTCACTTTGCTCATCCCCACCACTTAGATTCTTCCCAGTTTCCAAGATGAAGAAGGACTGATGGTCTGTGGCTGCTGTAGTTTACCAGACTAACAGAAGCAACCAAGGCATCAAATGCTTCTCTCTGATTTCAAATCTTTTCTCATACTCACACTGGTCTCTCTTCCATCTGTGATTCTGTAATTGCATTAGACTAAGCATGTGAGGAACCTGTGCTATTCGTGGACAGAATGTATTTCAGAGGTTATATTAAACTTAAAGCAATGCCAAAGCAATGGACACCTATGACTATCAATTACAAGGGTCTATTTTAGAGTAGAGAACTGGTTTTTGATAAACAAGGTATTAATTAGTGTGTCTAAAGGGAAGGTCAAGAAATAAATGAAAAAGAGGCTGTAATCCCCTCTGGGGTTGATGCTGACTCTCGTCCTGTTTGCTATTCAAGTACAAACCAGGCCTGAGCCTGCTTAGCTTCTGAGATCAGTTCAGAACAAATCAGGTGTTTCCAGGATGGGATGATCAGCCTAAGCTTCTACAACTCTACTTGTTGCCATCACTTATTAGGGACCAGTTAGAGAGGAATACTGACCACTGGAGCTCTATTGCCAGGTGGAAAGTTGCTGTGCCCTGGTATATGGCAGGGTGTCCTCAGCTCTTAAAGAGGCTGTGTTTTATAATACGGTTGTTTCCAGCATGGGGTGTGTTCTTTCATCAAAGTAACTTTATGACTATTTTCTAGACAAGCGCTCTCACTTTTCTAAAGTCCTCACCATTCTCCCAGAAAAGGCCAAGCAAGCCTGGAGCCAGGGGAGACTGAAGGACTGAGAACTTCAGGATTACTTTCTGTCCATTCATGAATATCTCAGTCCTTTCATCCTGATATCACACACTGTCCACAGAATCACAAGTGAATCAAGAAGCCAGGCTGGGGGAGGGGAAGAAGAGAGGATAGTTTCAATCCACTGAATTGGCATTGGGACAGAGTGGCTTGAGGGAGGACAGAAGGTTCATATGACATTTTTAGAGAAGGAAGAAAGAGAAGTGACTTCTTATGACTGATAGGCACCCAGATGCAGTAAATATTTCCAGAAATTCAAATTTGCATAAAACTTAAATAGCAGTGTGTAAATATGAGGTTTTAAAATTATGAATAAGATCTTTAGGGGCTGGAGAGATGACTCCGTGGGAAGGAGCATTTGCTATGCAAGCATGGGGACATGATTTTGATCCCCAGCACCCACAAAGCAAAGTCATTCATGGCCATGCATGCTTGTAACCCTATTGATGAGGGGTGCAGTGCAGATACAAGGGTGGCCAGGGCTTGTGGTGAGACTGTTTTAGGGAATTAAGGCAGAAGACACTTAATTTGTTCCTCTGGCTTCACATCTACATATAAAAAAGCATATACACAACACACATATCACACACACACACACACACACACACACACACACACACACACTCACACGAATAAGATATTTCTTGGGCCAAGGGCATAGATCAGTGGTAGAGAACATGCCCCATGCACTGAGTTCCATCCTCAGCTCTGAAAAGGAAAAGTATGGTATTTCTCAACTTATATAATTTTTTTTAGGAAGTTGCTTGTTTTCCCATAGTGGGAAGTCTGTGGCAAAGCTAAGAAAGTAACCTGGATTAATTGATACTATTTCCATATTTTGTCTAAGAAACCACAAATTGTGATATTACTATTTTGTTAGGCAAAGTTTCAGTTAAGGCAAAATTTAATGCTCCATTCAATGTTAGTTTATTATATACTAAAACAATTATCAACCTAGATTATACATAGAAGGATTAACCTATGTCCATCTAAATATATGATCAGAAGAACTATAGATACTTGAGTTTAATTACATTAAATGCTTTATGGAATTAGCTGAAATTATTGTTTATAAAGGAACTCATATTATTATTATTTTTGTTTTGTTTTGTTTTTCGAGGTAGGGTCTCACTCTAACTCAGGCTGACCTGGATTTCACTGGAGTCTCAGGCTGGCCTCGAACTCACAGCAATTCTCCTACCTCTGCCTCCCAAGTGCTGGGATTAAAGGCGTGCGCCACCACGCCCGGCTGAACCCATATTATTTCTACCTTTTTAAAATAAGAGGGTAACTTTTAAATAAAAGGGGGAAACTGAGTTCTCATGGAAGTTTTGCTTTATACAGCTTAAGTTGCTGTTGACTTACACTATATTCTCTATATCTATATTACACTATATCTCTCAGGTTGAGAATACATTTTTCACGTTTAAGTAGTTTCCTTTGCCATAATTATTAATTTATGGACTTCATTCTTATCTTTTGCCACTCTCAAGAATATTTCCAAAGGCCTTTTATAAAAGCAAACTTTACAGATATTCTTATCCTGAACACAATGGGTGAGCAGACTCACACAAATTCTGGCTACTAGAATCAGAATATGGGGTATGGAATCATCTAACATTATATACCTATCTTTTACTTACCTGCATTTTGAGGTGAGGTCTTACAGGTAGAAGCTGGAGACTCTTAGAGGATTATGTCCTTGTGGAGTGACTGAACTGCAGAAAAAAGATGTCAGAGCTGTAATAGCCAATGAGTCACATTACCCTTCAGATCCTTGACAATGAGTAACCAACCAGAACCACGTTGTGAATGGAGGCAGACTTCCTATGGGTGCAGTGAGCCTCCTTATGAAACGTGCTTGTTTTAGTGCCGTGACCTCAGCTAAGCTAGCAACAAGAGTATTAAACAACACAGTCAATATTTAACATTGCTTAGGAACTATCACCTTTATAAAAGTCCTCTGGGGACTGAGAAATGGCCCGGCAGTTGAGGTGCTTGCATGCAAAGCCTAATGACCTGGATTCAATTCCCAGTACTAGATGCACAAAGTGGCACATGTATTTGGAGTTTGTTTGCAGTAGCTGGAGGCCGTGGTGTGCGCTCTCTCTCTCTCTCTCTCTCTCTCTCTCTCTCTCTCTCTCTCTCTCTCTCTCTCTCTCTCTCTCTGCTTGCAAATAAATAAAATATTTAAAACTCCTCTGAAGACTTGCAGAGCAGCGTACTGCACCGAAGATGGTGAGAGCCAAGTTTCAGGAGTTTTACCACCCTGTTGTTAAGTATTATTAATATTACAAGTTAATAATTTAAAAACCAAGGTACCCAAAGGACATCACTTAATAATCTTGCTTCATTTGTACTATATCAACATGCAGATATTAATTCCCTACTGTAGGCTCAGTCACGTCATGTTAGTAGCTTGAACTTGGCATAGTATGAGTATTTATACTATGATAATATATTTCCATTACAAATAAAAAATTATTGTTTTATTATCTACTTTATACTTGGATATGATGGAGAAATTGTTAGTAATGCAAATCTGCTCAAAAAGCAAGGTAGAGCTTGATGAAGAAATACACCAATATCACCATTTGGCTTCCACATGCATGTGCGTGCTCTCTCCTCTCTCTGTCTCTCTCTCTCTCTCTTTCTCTCTCTGTCTCTCTCTCTCCATAGAGGAGAGGAGCCCACTGATGAATCATGTGAGGGTATAAGTTGCCATCTAACAATCAGAATGGTGACCCTCACCTACAGACCTGCTTCCACACATCAACATTTCTGACCACAACTACCTGAAGTAAACTACCAGTAGTTTAATGCCACATTTCAAAACTCTGATAGACCCTACTTTAAATAATAACAATAATTTATTCTGCAACTTTAGGCCATTCTGATTTTATACCCAAAATGTTATAAGTTAAGCAACTGAACAAGTCCATAGTATCAGCAGTTTCTAAAAGTCCTAAAAGGAACCCAGTCAGCTAAAGCTCTGTTTTTCTGTCTGTCATTCAAACGATGGCTATCTACATGTGTTTGAATAAACTTTTAAAACTGCTTTGAGCAACTCTTCTCTCAGCACAGGTGAATAAGACAGGACGACAGATAGGTGCTATCATTCCACCTGTATGGTGGCTATTTGTCAAAGCTAGTGATCTGTTTCCCTTGCTGCGGACTGATGTGAATATAGCTGTCGGCAGAGTGAAAAACTCACCTTATGTTGAGTGGGGGAAGATATTGCAAACAACTCTTGAGATAAGTAATTATTAATATTTAGTTCATTCAAATAATTATTAATACACAGGAAACAATAACAGTGAATTAAGTATTATTAATTTAAATTAAATCTTAATGTTTAATTATATGAATTTAAATTAATATTTTTAAAAAGAGTGTAACTCAAAATAAAAACTAACATGATTAAAAACTGCTCAAATGAGATATACAAATGAACAAAACATATACAAATATGACCCAAATCGCTAATTTTTAAGGGAAATTCCAACCAAAACCACACTGATAAAACAGAAGTAAGTGTTGAGAGTGTAGCTCAGTGGTGAAGTGCTTGCCTAGTGTCTGCAGGGCTGTGGGTTCAAATCCAAGCACTGCAAACAACAAATGAGGAAACAGAAAGTGTCAGCAAAGCTGTGAAGGAGCGAGGACCTTGAGCGACCAACCGACCGTGGATAGGATTGTGAATGATGCAGCCATGATGGAAAGCAATATGGAGCAATATGGAGCTCCTTCAAACACTGAACACAGAGTCACCTATGGTCTGGCGTTCCCCAATATTAAGTAATATGAAACGAATTGAAAGCAGGTTCTGAACAAGATTAACACACATTCTCATGTTCGTTGCAGCATTTCCCACAATAACCAAGACATAGAAGTGACCCAAGATGGAAGTCTAGACTAAAGAGGTGGTATGCAAATACCATAGAATATTCTTTAACCTTAAAAATCAGGACTTCTTGTCATACTCCCCGGTATCTTTTTTTTTTTTGAGTTCTATAACAGTGTTTTTTATCTGTGATATTAATACTGCATGACCAATGCTACCTTTCACTAAAACTTGGTTCAGTGCTGACAATCTCCACGCGGTGGCAGTGTAACACCATATTTGGTTTGAAGTTTAACACTATCTTCCTGCTCATTTCTTCATTTGCAGAGTGCTGCACCTTGAACTTCTTAGGGTCCCAGCACGGTGCTGGCTGCTCAAAGGGAAGCAGCTAAAACTGATGATAGGCTTTCTTTTCAATATTAGAGAGAAAGAATGGGCATGCCAGTGCCCTGGGCCTCTGCAAACAAACTGCAGATGCATGTGCCACTCTGTGCACCCGGCTTTAGATGGGTACTGGGGAATTGCCAGGTGGGCACTTGGGAATTGCCAGGTGGGTACTGGGGGATTGCCAGGTGGGTACTGGGGAATTGCTAGGTGGGTACTGGGGGATTGCCAGGTGGGTACTGGGGAATTGCCAGGTGGGTACTGGGGAATTGCCAGGTGGGTACTGGGGAATTGCCAGGTGGGTACTGGGGAATTGCCAGGTGGGCCCTTGGGAATTGCCAGGTGGGTACTGGGGGATTGAGAGCTGGGCACTGGGGAATTCCCTGCTGGTCAGGCTTTGCAAGCAAATGCCTAAACAGCTAGCCGACTGTCCAGCCTTCTCAGTCTGAAGTATGGAAGACAAAAGCAGCTCAGCCAGCCAGGGAGCCTGGGAAGTATAGTCCATGGAGCCCAGGGCAGAGGAGAGTAGGAAAGAGTTGGTTTGGAGCTGAGAGGCTGAGTATGAAATAAACAGTGATCTTATATAATAAGGCGCTTGGTAGTAAGAGTCCTGCTGTTACTCAGGAGAGCACAAACACTGATTCTTTGTAATTTTAATGTTGTTGTTTTTCAATCCAACTCCTACTTCTGCCTCCTGAGTGCTTTGTAAATTTTTTAAAAAGTTAAATATGCATACTATTGAAGAGAAGGGTGGCCACTTTCCCCACTTCTATCCAGGGTCTGCAGGGTCTGGCCTCACACGAAGTCAGGACAAAGAAATAAAGATCATCTAAAGCCACAGTGGTAATCCCAGCACTTGGGAGGCAGAGGGAGGAGGATTGCCGTGAGTTCAAGGCCACCCTGAGACTACATAGCGAATTGCAGGTCAGCCTGGGTTAGAGCAAGACCCTACCTCAAAAAAACAAATAAACCCCCCAAAAAACAAAAACCAAACACATCATTTAAATTGGAAAATAGGACTAGGCTTTCTTTTGCAGATAAACACCAGAAGCTTCTGTGACTGTCAGTACTGTGAGCCAGTGAAGTGGTAGGTTAGAAGATCAATATGTAAAAATCAGTAGTTTCTCTGCATACCAGTCATGAAGTAGATGAAAAAGAAATCCACAGAACAATCCCAACCACTGCGCTCTGGATCACCAGTCCATCCCTCTATGATGGTTCATCTCTGGTTGTCAACCTGACAGGACTTCTTAGCACCATGGAAACAAATCTCTCAGCAAATCTGTTAGGGATTTTTTTAGATGAGATTAACTGAGGCAGGAAGACCCACCCTAACTGTGGGCTGTGCTGTCCCAGGGGATGAGACCATGGAAAGGTGGAGTGATTAAAGGTGGGATCCTCACGGATGAAGGCCCTTTAACAGGCCTCTCCAGTCATGTCACAAGTTTTGTTCTCCTTTGCTCTCTGGGTCTTCTGTCTTCCAGGATGTGAGGACATGTTGTTTGAGGTACCATCTTGGAAGCAAAGAGAGCTGCCCTTTACCAGACACCGAATGAATCGTCCGGAAACCTTGATCTCGGACTTCCCTACCTCCATATTTGTGAGAAATAAATGTCTGTCCTTTCTACACGAAACATAATCTGCAGCCATGAGTAGGCTGACCTACTGGGAGGGAACAGCGAACCAACAATGGAGCACTTGTGTAATGGAGGAGCCTGGGCCTGGGGGAGACAATCAACAGCTTTCAAATTTGGCCAATTTTCCACTTAGTGAGGGGAACCACTTGTCTGGAACTAGGGATTCAGGGCGATAGGCACTGGATCCCATACTCTTGGGCTCCCAAAACAAGATGCACTATGGGAGCGAGTGACTGGGAGACTACTAAAAATAGACTCTAGGTAATCCAGAATTGTGTATATTTGTTAACCTACACTGATCTCACTCTCCGATGGAGATTATGTTTGTATTTTTCAGGATGCAACGAGAGAGCTGGGGCCCATCTAACCCTACCAACTGACCGTAGGTGGATAGCTGAGATTCTGGCAAGAGAGGAGCCACCACAGTCATATCGTGGAGGATCCAAATGGAACCCCGCAGAGAATGACGGGATGAACAAGGGGCCCACAGCTACAGCCATTGAATCAACACAGGATAAGCCAGTGAGACAGAAACCAACGATTTCGACACAAAGACCCCTAAGCTCACAACCTTAAAGCAGCCTTAATACTCATCCACCACGACTCAGGGAACTATGAGGAAGAGGGGGCGGAAAGATTGTAAGAGCCGTGGTGGGGGAGATTATCCAGAGGCATGGCCAGGAGAACCTGGCTGAATACTAGGCTATCCATGGTCCCCTGTCACAAGGACTGATCCAGACGACCCATGGAGGAGGTTATCCAGTGGAGGGGGGAGGGGAGGGCAG